>ML211399.1:0-30055 GCA_004369055.1 Polyporus arcularius HHB13444
CCGGTGTGGAAGTACATGCGCGAGCTTTTCCGCCAGTCTATCACCAGTGACTACCCTCGCTACTCGATCACGGTCGGCGGTCGCAGATTCCTCGTCGCCAAACCCGTCTTCGAGGCGAATGGCATGGTCAGTCGCGGCACCCGCGGATACATTGCACTTGACTGGGAGACACAGCGGTTCGTCTTCCTCAAGGATGCCTGGCGGCCGTTCTATGATGGCGTAGAGAAGGAGGGGGACATCCTGTCCAAGCTCAACAAGGAGGGTGTCACTAATGTCCCCACCCTTATCGTCCATGGAGATGTTTGCGAGCGAGATGGCACAGAGCAGGAAACCGAGACCTCGAAATTGTCGCCCGCTTATAGAGCCGAGAAACCGCCCCCCGTCGCGATCAAGAAACGCAAGATTATTCCGCTGCGTACAACTCGACCAACCACTACCGTCGCCCCGAGGGGCCAGGAAGTCTCGGCAGACATTAGGTTGGCCCCTCTACCCGCCTCTGCGCCCGCAGTCGGCGATCCTTTCACTATGGCCTCGTCCTCTGCCAAGGCTAGTCGTGGAGTCAAGCGCCCCGCCCACGGTGGCTCTACAGATGATTTGCGGCGTCCAGGCTCTGGGATTCGCCATCTGGTCCACTATAGGATTGTCGTTGCAGAGGTCTGCTTGCCGTCCACAGCGTTCCTTAGTGGGAGGACATGGGCAACGGTCGTCTTCGAGTGTTTGCAGGGTCAGTCTCCAATCTTTAAATTTCTTACACTCTTCGCACTCAAGCGTACTCCCACAGCTCATCAAGGAGCGTATGAGATGTGCAAGATCGTACATCGTGACATTAGTGTCGGCAACATGCTGATTCTCCCGACGCTGCTCTTCGGATCAGAAGGAGTTATAATTGGCGTCATATGGAGCGGGATCTTGACCGACTGGGAGCTCGCCAAGGATGCCGGTGTGATGTTTGCGCGGCAGCCTGAACGAACGGTACGTTCAAGAATATGCTGTCCTTATGTGTGCGCGACTGACTAGTTCCATCCTTTACAGGGAACATGGCAGTTCATGTCTCTGCGATGCCTCATGTATCCCACCCTCCCGGTCACTATACCCGATGAGCTCGAGTCTTTCTTCCATTCCCTCCTTTACAACGCTGTCCGATTCCTGGTCCACAACTTTTCTAACATTCATACCTTCATCCACAACTACTTCGACGACACTAGCCCGGACTCAAACCTCGTTCCCTCCACCCCGCAGGCCAAGGAAGCATCCATCACTGAAGGTCGAATCAAGTTCAAGGGCAAAGCCCTGAAGTTTGGCGGTCGGGATCTCCATCCAATGAATGAGCTTGTGGAGAGGTTGCTCGATCTCTTCCGTGCTCGGTACCGGGTTTTACGATGGGAAACCGAACAGGAGACCGCATGGGTTGCACAAGACGACGCGCTGCCTCCCATACCTCCGCCCGCCGACGCTCCCGCGAACATCTGGAGCGCTCGATTCAAGCAGCGTTCCACCGGGCAGCCGCAATCGGAACTCCACAGACCGGTCGTTGACCCTCTTCGTCCTACGGAGAGGGACATCCAGCTCGCCGCTTCTCTTCAGACACATGACGCGGTGCTCGATATATTTGAAGAGCTCGTCAGGAAAGAGGGTGTATGGCCTGACAACGACACGGTCGCTGATCGTCTTCATGGCTATCGCCAGGCTCCCCCTGTACTACCCTCGACCGGGAGGCCTGCTAAACAGGTGAAAACTGCACCTGTCGGCGGTCTCTTTGTCCCTTTGGCGGAGGCAGGTCGTAATCTGGTCCTGGGGATGAACGTTGACGCATCCTCCAATTGACCTGATCGTGATAGCAAATGTCCTATCAACGATGTTGACGTGTCTATGTGTAGCTCCCATCCGCCATGTCGTAGTAGCACTACCTCGGCATGCAGACCTCGTCATATTACCCAAAATAATCATAGTACAAGTCATCCATCATGCAGCCCCAGATCTGAACAAGTTTCATGGTATAGAGTGGGCGGTGAAAGGAAAGATAGATGGTGGCCAGACGACAACAAGGTTTATCAAAGAATGTGGAGTTCGGTAGCAGTCCATCCCCAAAGCATTGTTCGTGAACGAGAAGTAAGGCGACCACGGCACATCCTATTACACCGGGCCCAGACCCGGGAGAGTGAAGTCAGGGAAGTTCGGCCAGTTGCCAAGCTGCCCAGGATCTCCACCTATACGCACCCAGTTCGAGTGTGACGGGGTAGGCCCGTCCAAAACGAACAGCTGCCACCAGCCCGGGGGGCTGACGTGTGCGTTCGGCGGTGCGACGACCGTGCAAGTGTTTCCACTGCATTTGAACGCAGGGAAGAGCGTGCGCATGCCCATAGAGTTACCTGGGAAACGTCTCAACTACCTGATGATAATATGAAACAACGGAAACTCACCGTGCTAGAGAAGACGAGGCGAGATCATAAGTTGTCAGTAGACATGACTTACGCTTCAAAGTCAAAGAACAAACCGTGCTCGAAGTTGCTATGAAGAAGACTCAGTATGCAGATGGCTCCTTAAGTTGTGAAACGTACCTGCGATCAGGGAGACCCTCATGTTCGCTGTGGTGCCCTGGTGAAGAGTGACGTGGATGGTGTAACTACCGCCGTACGCCCAATCCTTCTGATCGACGGTGAAGCTGGGCTGGGTAAAGCCTTGGTTCAAGTAGGGCGGGATGTAGACCTCGACGCGCATCTCCTCAGGGAACTGCGGGCTCTGCGGATCACTACCAGAAACAAGTACGCGTCCATCGGGAAGCAGCTGTCCAGTTCGATCAGCCACCCTCGTCTTTCGATGGTCTTGTGTAGACAACATACCGTGGCTTCAGAATGGTACAGACGCGGTACTATGGTAGTGTTCAGGATTGAAATACGGTGACCAACGGGCTGCGACGGGTCGTAGAGCAGAGCCTGCAGGTTAGGATCGTTTGCTAGACCGAAACCGGCGACACCCTGATGGGCACCGTTGACGATGAGGAAGGTACCATCCGGGAGTGCTGATGGGGCGTCAGTTATGTCGGATGAGACATGGAATTCGGGGACGTACCGGACTAACGGGAACAAGGCGGGTCTACGTTAGAGACATGGACAGATCACCCTGGTCATTCACTCACCATGCAGGGCATGACACGTTGAGAGGGCTGCAGAGAGCGAAGTCAGCATACAGACGCTAAATCCAGCAGCACACGTACCATACGCTCAAGCACCCACTGAGGGTTTGCTACCTCGGGCTGAATATTGACGCAGTTGTCAAGGGCTATTCCAAAGTTGGAACCTCCACAGATCAAGACGGTGAGTGGATCGGTGTAAGGAGCGTGTTGCGGGAAAAGAACAGCGGTGCCTTCAAGAGGGTAGGTGCGACCAGCCAGGGGACTGACGACGGAACCGGGTATGTTCGGGAGCGTCTTGATGGTATCGAATGTTACGGGGTTCAAGATGCGAGCCTCGTTGTAGTAGCCTATCCAGACAGATAGTCAGCTCAGTTCCATAATTGGAACGCCTGACCCACGCACCTGCGAAGATGTTGCCACTGGGAAGCATATGGAGGAAGGGGTATAGGTTGTTCGGGTCCGTGCGGTTGAGCCAATCCATGAACAGATACGTGGGGCCTCCCGGTGGTTTGGGTAGAATCTCCAGCGTCGGTTCGGCGATATCGTTACTGCCCCTTTCTCCACCAACAACAAGAACACTTCCATTCGACATCACGAGCGCGGACGGGTACCAGCGTCCCCTCTGCCATGACGTCGATTAACGATCAGCTGTACCAAGTCATGAGGACGTACCTGTAGCTTTAGCTCCTGGAAGTTCTCCTGCCAGTCGTTCGTGCCGTTGACACCGGGGCTACCATCGGGAGCGTACAGGCGCACACCGAACGTGCTGTCCAGCGACCACCCACCAACGACCAGTTGCCTGGCGGACCTGTCTGGAAGAACAACCGCACCCGCGCAGAACACATCGGACTTGACGTGCATCTCGCGCCATGTCTTCGAGAAGTCGTTAACTAGGCTGAGATCAAGTTCGTAGGCACCGGTTGAGTTAGGGAATTCGCTCGTGCCGAACTTCTCAACGAATGCGACCTTGTTGTTGATGCCGAGCGTGACCAGGAGCGGAACGACAACACCAGGGACGAAGAACTCATAGCGACCAATGTTCGCTGGGGTCTTCCAGTCATTCAATGTACCGTTCCAGGTGTAGTACTAGAAGGGCGTCAGCCCGATCAGAGGGAATGATAACGTGCGACTTACCGAAAGCCTATTCCCGCCACCACACAGATGAATAGGATCACCCGTGCAGGCGATGTTGCAGTCACTTTCAGCTGAAAGAGTGGCACCATGGTTTGTCACATCTGCGAGGTCGCCGCAGTCTGGAGGAAATATCAGTCTCGGATTGCATCGACAGAAGAGAAGGCGCTCACAGCATTCTTGGCCGAACTCAACACCTGCGGCGCCATATCCGAAGGCAGAGCACTGACTGAGACAGCCCTGAATTGTCGTGTTGGTTTGGCTGATGATCTGATACAACGGGAAGGTACGACTCCCGGCGGCATTGTCGCTGGAGGCGCCTTGTCAGACTCCTCGTTCCTCGGAATCAGTTGTACGACGTACGTCAAGCATCCCTGATAGGACCAATTACCTAAGAATGCACATCGTAAGTCCCGGACAGCCGAGACATGCAGAGACACGCACCTGGGAGACCGGTCTTGAGCGGAGACGGAACAGGGAGAGCCGTGACGTTCCCGGTGGAAGTGTAGACCTGGATCACAGAAGGTGCCTGAGTAAGGGGCGTCACGGACATACACAGTCGGAAACTCCGTACAGAGAGTCTGTTAGGTCCACCGCATGCCTCCCTGCGTGGAAATCAGTTCATGTTCTAAAATCGAACGTGAGACCACTAACCCAGAGCTTCCTCCACATCCTGTGCTGCAAGTGCTTTCGCTTGCCGTGACAGCACCGTCGATGAGCGTATTGCCGCAGACTGACAAGATGGTCAGAAAACGCGTCAACGCAGTGTCACTAACAGATGCTCACAACACTGAACGCCGAACTCCAAGCCAGCCAATGTGTTCCCCCGAGCCTTGCATGATGAAACGCAGGTCTCGACTGTCATACTCTGATTGTCAGGAAGCTGGGTGGTCATAATGCGGCCAAAGGCGTTATCACTAGAATCATCATTCAGTCGCCGGTCCGATCGGTCAGAGGATTGTAAACGTACACGTAGCATGCGGCATACTTCCAAGGGCTGGGGAGACCAGTTGTGACGGGTGCCACCAGGATCGGGTTGCCCCCATTCCCGTTTCCTGGCGGCGTAGGGGTGCCGGTCAATGTGCCCGTGAAGTTGTAGACCTGCGTCATGAGGCGATTAGAATCGCTGCGCAGCAGACCGGCTAAGTGATTCCACCCACGTTGAGACGGTCGGGACCACCACAGAACTCTGAGCTATTCCCACTGCATGCCATGTTACAATCTCCGGCAGGCGTCGGTGCTCCGCTGTTCTCAATCTGGGTATCACAGACTGGGATGGAAGCTCAGAAGGTGATATCCACGGGTGCGCATGCGGCAACTTACAGCACTGTGCTCCGAATTCGACGCCGGCAATAGGGAAGTTGTTACTGAAGCACGCTTCCGTGCATCCTTCGACGGAGAAGTTGCCCGGCACGTCGGCGCCGAAGGAAAGCACGCGTGCATTCACCGAGTCGCTGCAGATCGTAGTTCATGAGCCGTCAGGCACTGACCGTCCGCAGACGAACTCACTTGTAGCAACCCAACGAGACCCATTCACCGACCGAGGGGACAGTGATGGGACCCGGGGGCGGCGCGACGCCGTTCCAGTAGACGCTGAGTCGGTCTGCGAGTGGGAGGTCAGGACATCGATGTTTGAGAAGAGAACACGACCATCTGAACTCACTCCCGGCGCCGCAGATCTCGGTGGCATCTCCGGTGCATGCGAAGCTGCAGTCGGTTTCCGTGACGTTCGTCGCGCCGTTCGCCATGGAGTTGCCGCACCCTGTAAAAATAGCGCATGAGCGCGATTCATGCAATGCGATGGTATCGCGGCTTGCGGCGATGGGGTGGCTAACGTACAGCATTCCTGCGCGAACTCAAGCCCGGCAAAGTTGAAGTCTTGTGACGAACAGAAACCGACGCAAGACTCGACGGTCATGCCCGTGGTGTTCACGAAGGTTGCGCCTCCAAGGGTTCGTGCACCTTGGTCGCTATACAAGCGGTGAGTACATGATCTACTGCGAACGATGGCGATACTGACGTGAAGCACCCGAGGAACTCATATTTCGTTCCAGGAATATCGGGCGTAGCGGGAGCCTGACGCACTCGTCGCAATGACGCATGGGAGGCCTGATACCAGGATGGGGTATGTAAGTGCTGCGCACGACGAAAGTAGGGAAGAGGAAGCATGGCATACATGAGGCAGGGAGAGTGCAAGTGCTGCAAAAGACACAGCGAGGACCGCCATGCTTGGCACGCCCTGGAAGGAATGTGGGTGCGGTGGTGGGCGATGTCCCGAGGCATGAGCTCGGACGCTTAAGTAGTTAGCATGAGCCGCTCAACCAACCCTGAGGGCGGCGACATCCGTCGCGGTGATTATGTCACCAGATGGGACCACAGAAGGGAGAATGGGAGGTATACAGGACCGATGCGACCACCTGGCGGCAGTGCGCTGGCGTTTCCTCCGGAACGGAGTACGTCCCTTGCGGCCTGGCTGAAATTTGCTCGAGGCTGGCGCGTCCGAGAATCGAGACGCGGGCTAATGCCTTCTTCGGCCCCTGTGTCCACTGTCGACTGCATGGCTTACGGCCAGACCCGCACTACTAGTCGCATCAGGGACGCCAGACGAGCGGCGGATTGACAACTCACAGATGTGACCTGCCCTTGTACAGCGTCAAACAACAGACTGTATCAAGGCGCCGTCTTAATGCTGTACTGGATGACTGTTGTTCCTTTCACGTCTGTTGGCACATCGCAGAGGCTGGCAACCCGTACAAACCGGGTCTGCGAGGCTGCCGAGTTGCGCCGGTAAATATTACACAGCAGCGACGCTCGCCCGCGGAACTCTGCACTGCAGGCTAAGGCAATTGAGTGCTGAGCCTACGATCTTCCCACGTTGCCGGAGAATGAGGAGGTCGTGAGCGCAGAGCGTCCTCTTCGATCCCGTTCCCGCCGCGGCGCCAATATAGGTCAGGGACGACGCATCTGCGCTCCTAGATCAATGCTAGATTCGCCACCAAACACGGCCCGGCAAACGCGACAGGGTGCAGTGGCCCTGCTATAAATCTCGACAGGTCGAGCCCGAGGCAGACCTGATACAGGATCGCCATAGCCATGATCAGATTCCAATGTGTCGCAGAAGTCGCGCAACGCACTCCGAACTGCTCACCAGACGTTGGAGTAAAACACTCCTTGCCAAGTGTACCGGTGGGTTGCTGCTTGACAGATTTACTTCAGTATGCCGTGTACACGGATCATACTCGGGACCTGTAATCATGTCCAACGCGGAAACGGCAATGGTGTTCGTGGCCGGATCCTTCCAGGTGCGTGTACGAAGAAGGGAAGTGTGACCGTCTGGGGAGACCAGGTGCCTCTCGCTGGTAGTCGATGTCGAGGATGCGGTTTCTGAGTGGCATGGAAGGGAAGCGACGTCCTCAATGGTATGCTCACGTCACACTACGCGACGCCGTTGTGGTATCCCGACAAGTGGTCGGATACTCTTGGCTGCCACAGCGGCGGCGGAGTTTGAGGGCATCAGAGGGCGCCCGGACATGGCGAGATCACGCCGCGCTGCACGACCGCGGCACATGAGCCTCCAGTGTACTGGATGCAGCGCGAGGAATTCGGAATACGTACGATGTGTTCTCCGTAGCATGTCTTTAGGCGCCTGTTGCAACACCGGTATCCCCTGATCGAAGAGGTGGCCGTCTGGAGAACACTGTTATTCATAGAGCACAGGTGAGAGGTCACTGCAGCCTCGGATAGCTGCAAACAGGGACACGTCAGGGACGAAAGCGTGTACTCGCGCCAACACCAAACCTGAATGGGAAGTGATTCGACACAACCTGGGAATCCATTGCATCCAGGCTTTCGTTCTCCATACGATCCAGAGCTGCGGGGAAAGACGCGTGGATACTCAGCCGCCCCGGGCCCGAATGTGCGAGCTGTGGAGAAAGGCATCAGTCTGAGTGAGGAACAGCAGCCGGTGCTGGTGGGATTTAGACGGACCTATCGCTGAATCACTGTTTCGGCGACAATCAACCCCGAACTTTGGTATTTGTGCTAATGCAGCCGTCCTACCGGAGCTGCTGGGCGGAGAAGCACGACAAGCCGGTCGGCCTTACTGCACTTCAAGGTACGCGGGGAGACATCTCCGTATATGGGGATGAGAGCGCTCAGTCAGCATGTTCACAAAAGCTGCCATCCTTGAATCCCGAAGACATGGCATATCATATCTGCCCCTGGAGAAGTTCTGTAGTCCATCCGAAACTTGCGTTCGGAGTGCGATGCTCCCCTGAAGTGCGATCACTCGGACGAGCGGTAGGGACAAACGCCGCCGAGGTACAGTGCATATGACGGGCAACCTGAGTCCAGAATCGCGAGCAGTGAGAATAGATGGTCGGTCAGATACATCCGACAGGATCTGCACTGGAAACGTACCTTTCGGCCGGCGCCCGAGAAAGGGCCAGGCAAGACTCCACTAAATGGTGGGCTAGGATGGGGATGGGGACGCCTTCAGTCGACCGACAAAGCTCACACGCGAGTGAGGAAGCACCCGACCAGAGCAGGGAGGGCCACCGACTCGGTCCTGTCTGGTTTCTCCGCGATGTGATACCGGCGATTTGGGACCCCCGCCAGGGTATCCATGATATCCACGGATCGGAGGACCAGATCGAGACCATGCACCCATAAGCTCAGCGAGCGCGGACGCACCGCTGAGATGGGCAACGACACCAGCCCTTGTTCCGTGTCGGGCCACTAGGGGATTCGGCACCCTCACTCTTGCGGGCGCATCATGTAGTACGTATCGCGCCTCATGACACTGGCGGACGTATGGCGGTTCTGAGGGACAGGATGGGCCCGGGCATGACGGTTCAGCAGATCTAAGTGACACACTCACCTCGATAGATCGAGTGCCCACAGAGGTACCATGCGGTACTTGTATTGGCGTGTCCACCTTAGTGCAAGCACCTTACTGTCTAAGCTCAGCCGCGTCATTGCCATGATCCGCCCGGATACTCAAACGCTACAGATTCCTGCGCCATACATCTTCAACACACGCCGCATTGGAGAGCCAGAATAAATCATACTGACCAGAAACTGAAGTGACGACGCTTGAATGCGACCGCCATGCCTGCGGAGTCGCGAATTCACTACTGTCCGAACCCACTGCTTACTGTTCAGATCGGAAGACTTCGGCCTAGTCAACACGGTCGTGGTCACTTTGAAGAGATTCGCAGTCTTTGTCCACGTCCGATGATACTAGTACTGTTGTCGCAAGGAATAGATACAATGGGGGATAACAAGCGTGGCAGGCGCTCAGGACATGCATTTCATGACGGCGCTCCCGAAACAAGAAGCGCCCGGTCTCATCTTGACATCGAACTTGAACTTCAAAACGTGAAGTTGGGAATGGACTCTGTGCGTACAGAGACTTTCATTGGTATATCGGACTGTGCTGAACTTGTTGACTCTAGGACACTGCGTGCTTCTCAAATAATGATTGGCCACTCTAGTCTGTACAACTCATGTCCGCCGGTCCATGGTCGGTCGGACTCGGCCCTCCGAACTTGTTCCCTAGCCCAATTCCTGATAGTATGGTGACATCAGCGCAATTTTGGAGCTTTGTGACTGTTTATCAAAGGTACGTACTATTTGACCTCGATTGCGCTGTGAAACCTTTGAATGCAATTGCCGAGGTCCGGAGAAGGTTATAACATTGACGAAGTGCTTTCATCCGCTAGAAACGGCTATTCAGACGTAGCTTTGCCAATGGAGCACTTGGCCGCCCCGGGTTGGACCCACGTTTTAGGCCATGCGGAGACGGCTGAGCCAGAGTTCGCTTCCAAAGACGGGGGCATGCACATGGGAGCCACACGTTCGCGCCACAGCTAAGAGCAGCCTTAAAGGGGATGTCTCACTCAAGGGACAACGTGGGGCTTATGGATGGAGGAAAGATCGTCTTGGACCGCACGAGAGGGCATCGTTAGGCCGGGACTCGAAAGACGAGCGGTGGCTCTTCTGTACCCGCCAACAATGGCGGACGCTGCGTCCTTCCCAGCCCGTCCGGCTTATATGTACATGCACGAGGCTTGCCGCCGCATCGCGACGATCAGAGCTAAGTAGAGAGGACCCCCGATGGGAGGCCACCATCGGCGGTCAGGACTGCATACGGTACGTAGGGAAACTCACTGGTGGATAAGTGTCAGTCGTTCTGACGGATCAGGCGCAGGTTACTTGAGAACATCAGGTCATATGCTCCATATCCACTGCCGGACACTTACATGCTCACGATGGAAGACTACGGCGATCCGCCGTGTGGTGGCGGGGAACTTCGAACTATGCAGTTCTACCGCGCTCGCCCCCACAAAAGGGTGCTGTAGTCAACGGACCAAGAGGAGCCACCTCAGCGGCTCGCCCAGGAAGAGGCGATGTCGCCGCAGACGGGAATCGCTACCTTCTACGTCCGCCACAAGTCCACCTCTCAGCCACCCATGACCAGATCACGCCGCAGCCATCGCTGGTCACCATGACATATGGGCGTTCGGTCGTCGTCCTTGTCTTTTGGTGTTTCCCGGCTGTGGGCGACGACCATGACTCTTCCGCCCGCACCCCTTTGACATCTTTTGTGGTGTGAATGCTTCCCAGTCCCAATGACGCGGAGAAGTGCCGACGGTGTTGTGATTGAACTCAATGTACATGCTCGTGATTCAATTCAATGTCCACCTGCGGCGTGCGCTCATACGCCCGTCATAGAGCCTTCCGCCGGTTTGATGTCACTCTACCTTAACTGACAAACGAATGGTTGCACAAATATAGGACAGCGACTCGTGCCTGTCTACTATGGAACGAAAGTATAGTTAGACGAAGGACAGATGGTATGCAGGTAGTGTTAGTGAAGTGCAGAGTAGCATGAGACAGTAAGTAGTACGAAAGGGCTAATCAAAACGAGAATACCCAGCGCACCTAGGCCTCCTAGAAACCTCGAAACCTGCGCGCAAGTTACGACACTCGGTCGTACGCTGACTGACGCCTCCCATCGACGTCTCGACGCTCATTCTACAAACGCCTCGGCAACGCTCGCGTCCCTGGGGACGAGCGTGACGCGGAACGGCACAGGCGACCGCCCTGAGACGCCGTCGTATTCCTTCAGGTCAATGGGTTCGCCGGGGACAGGTTCGATGTTGAACGCCCACAGCATATGAGCGAGCCCCAAGAAGATCTCTTTCTCTGCGAGGATGACTCCAGGACAGATACGACGTCTGGTGAGAAGCAGTATGAGCGCCAGGGCGCATGTGCATGCAGGCTGAATGTGTGCTACATACCCGACACCGAATGACCAATGATCCCGGTCTGCAGGATCTGGGAGATGCGCGGATTCGGCCGATGGAAGGGTGTCGTCGAGGTAGCGCTGGGGCTGAGGGCAAGAAATGTCAGACGCGGTAACGGGAGCACCAATGAACGCACATTGAACGTGTACGGATCGGGGTGGCGGACGGGATCACGGTGCATCGTCCACTGAGTAAGTATTCGAGATTCAGTATGAGATGTAATATCAGGGAGGAGGCGGGACCGCACGGTGTTCGCGATGACTACGGTGTCTTTTGGGATCCAGTAGCCGTGGTAGGTGAAGTCCTCCGTGCTGAAGTGCGGAGTTCCCAACCAGAACGGGTTATGGAATCGAGTCACTTCCTAAGGTGAAATCAGAGGTCCCGCGAAAGTTCACTGGCTCGTGAGCAAGTGCGCACCTTAGCAATAGCGCGGATATACGGCAGATCCTTCTCGTCATCTTCCGTAGGCAACCGATCACGTCCGCACACCCGGTCGAGCTCGGCTTGCGCCTTCGCCTGGATTTCAGGGCATCCAGCAATATGCGCCGCGAACCACTGCTGAATGGAGGCTGTCTGTATTTCCAAGTCAGTCCGGAAACGATGTAGACGACTGTCTGATGGGTACTCACGGTCTCCACGCCGCCAATGATCAGCGTGCCGCACATAATGAGTATGTCCAGATCGTCGAGACCTTCGTCCTCTCGCGTCAGTAAGAGCGTCTTCGCCAGGCAGTCAGGAACGTCGTCGCCACGCTTCAAGCGCCCCTCGATATCCGCCAGGAAGGGGCGATTGAAATTCACGATCTCTTCGTGCAGCTTCTTGCCGCGCGACGTCATACGGTTTGGCAGCTTCTGCAAAATGGGGAAGAAGTCGACCAGATTAGACACCGAGCCGGTCGTGTTCCTGTGTCGTAAGTATTGCGATGGGAGCCGAGTCAATACATGGTTAGCGATGACATCACAATCAAGTAGCCCATGCGAACGCGTACATGAATTCGCGAGAGATGCGCAAGACCTCCTTGACGATCGGGTCGCCCATCGACTCCGTGCGCGTGCCGTAGATGAGCATAAGGATGTTGTTGAGTGCGAAGCGGGAAGCGTAGGGAGAGGGATCGATTGGTGTTGTGCCGGCCTTGCTGTCGAGGAGGAGGGTGCGGGCCATCTCCCGGGCTTCGAACTCGATTGCCTGACCGTACGTCGAGACCGCTCGAGCAGTGAGCAGCTTGTTGGCGATTCGACGGTGTCGTCGCCTAAGCGCGCTGGTTAGTATTACGGTAGCCGGGCTGGTGGAGACGTGCACAATCAACGGACATACCAGGTCTCGTTGTATCCGGTACCCGTAATTCCGCGGTGCAAAAGGATGGTCTGCACCTTAATGAACATCTCCTTGCGGGACGAGAAGATTGCGCCGTTGGTGACGAGGATGTCTTTGACAACATATGGGTCCGAGAGGATGACGAAGCGCTGATCCCCAATCATGAAGGAATAGATCGGGCCATACCTCTTCGCCCAGCGATGTAAGCTGAGCTCAGGGTACTTCTTGAGGTACGTGAAGCAACCTGGGTCGCAATGAAACGGAAGTCAGCAAGATGGAGGGGGTGGGAGGTGAGCGGCAAACCAAGGACAGGCAGTCCTTTGGGACCGGGCGGAATGACGTTCCCAGCCTTGTCTGTAGACTTTCGCTGGAGGAGAAAGAGAGCGAGTGCAAAGGCCGCAAGAAGCGCGGCCAACCTGAGCATCAAAGGAGTGACGTTCCAGCCATGCTGGTATAAGCGACCAAGCAAGGCGGTTGAGGTAGACATGGACGGAGAGGATAATGGCACTGTATGTGTGCGATGGGGTGCAAGCCGTGCACTCCCAACCTCTCCTAATAACACACTGGTTGAATCCCTGTCGGGAAGGACCATCTAGCGATGATAGATTGTTAGCGGTCTGCACTGTTCTATACCAGGGACAGCCATCCACGATTCAGATGACCGTATGGGAATGTGGGGGACTTTTGAAACTGGAACAGGTAGGTGCTCCAAGTAACCGCGCAGCTTGACGAGCCGCAGGACAGACAAATTCGCGGCGTACCGAATATTGTGATGCGGCTCATATGCGGCAATCGGCACAAAACGATGCCACTGTGACCGCGGGCGAGATGATGGACGAGCGGTGTGAGCGGTGTGACCGTATGTAGCTAGAATGACTAGCATGTAATGTACTCACCCTGAGTGCATGAGAGATTGAGAATCTGTTGCAAACACCGACCGGATACCATCATAAATGTGTCGGTAGCCTATACAAATCTCCTCTCTCGAGCGATCCGAACACGGACTGACCTAAGATTGAAACTGTGGGAGACGTGGACTCAAAGCTTACCCTGACCATCAGCCCCCAGCGACCGGTCACATTCGTGTGTATATCCATTCGGGAGTCGCATGGTGGTGTCGACACCGTACCCATGACAGTATTCTGGCTGCAACGCTTGCGACGCATGGGTGATGAGTCGCAACCGCGTCGAAACGATGAAGCTCCAATCTACAAATGACCATGTATGTCGCTTTACCGAGACGCCTCCACTGGTTCGCATTTCCTAGTAGGACGGGTGGCTTCGCGGTGCCGTCAAGACTGCGAGGACTAAGTAAGTATGTGCTGCACTATTCATAAATACCGTTTTGGAGTCGGATACGAAACATGTGCGTACACATACATATTCCCTCGTAAGTAGACGGTGACGGGCTCACTCATGATCAAACGATGCCATGACTCGTGCGACCGCCGAGGTGTGAGCTGGTCCGAAGTAAGTACCGTACTTCGAGTGATCAGCTGCAACGAGTTTTAGCGGAGGTCTGGGATTGGTAGAATTCACTTGGTGAGGCTGGCAAGAGACAGAGGCGAAGTCTCTCGAGTACACTGTCAGAGGCCTGAAGGCAAGAGGTGCAAACTGCAGCTAGTCAGTACTGTCACGACTTACTTGAAGTTACTTATCCTGATTCAACGCTTACATATTTCGCTACACAACGCTATAATGTCTTGTGCTCAACGAGCCGGGATAGCTCAGCTGGGAGAGCAACAGACTGAAGTTCTGGAGGTCGCGTGTTCAATCCACGCTCCTGGCATTCTTTTTGCTTACTTGTCTTGCCAAGTAAGTAGTCTATCAACGTCTCTCGTTCCTGCCTTCGCGCTGTTACGATGACAGAGTAATCCGGATACTCTACAAAAGCAATATCGTCCGTGATGTCATTGATAACTAGCACGACGGACAGAACTAAGTACTCACGGCCCCTCGGTATGAGATCAGTGAGTAGGAAATGTCTGCACTCGCGAGTCACTGCCAGGTTCCTGGAAAAAATATCGACATGCATCTGTCTTGTCCTCCCTCAATCACAAGGCCCCTGAGCACGAATGCGGTATGAAGTGGCAGTGCAAGACATATGTAGTCTTCAAGTTGCTGATGGCCTAACCACCGTGATCGCTTCGGCCATTGACGGTTCAACACAGCTCAGGGCACATAGAAGGCCGGAATGAACTCACCTGTAGAGGCTCTTCCGACTGCAGGATGGTCAGCCTCGGCAGACCAAGGGAATATTGAGAAGAGAGAACTGATTAGGGGCGCTACTTGATCAACAAGAGCCTGAGCAGGCGCCCCAACTTCTTGAAACACGACCGTCATTCATTTTGAATGTCGTCACCCGTCTGACGCATTCCCCTGGTTAGGTTGCCTCTAATCCACGTATCAGCCTCCTACACACACGCTATAGAAGTACGTCTGGTTGTCCCAGGTTCGTTCTCTTTCCTCTGTTCTACCATGTCCGGCACTCACTAGTGTGCTCGGTCTCTAGCGTTTATATACCTCAGTACACTCTTTGCAAGTGCATTACCTGGAGAACTCGGTCGAAAAGTGAACATTCAGTCTCGCCCCACTAGGTCTCATCGGACATGACTCGTCAGTACAAGGAGCTCGGAGACTATGACTTCTTAGATCATATCTTCACCATCTCCACTGATGTCGACCACGCTAAACATACCAAGCTTGAAGTTACGGAGAATCCCTTCCTCTCACTGAGTAATGCAGAAGATCTCACCGAAGGACAGCTCTCCGCCGCGGTGGTGAGTACTGACCGGTGGTTATAGGTGGTTGTGACTAACAATCCCTTCAGACTGACGCGGTGAACACGAACCAGCTCGCCCCTGGTCTAATCATGGCGCTGTCTGATTATGTGCCAGACTCGCATGTCGTCGACGAGGTCGGACAGAAGGTTCACTGCGCACTCTTCGACAAGACCCTGTCACCAAAAGGGGGGAGACCCCATTGGGGTGACCAGCTCGTTCCTATCGCGTTCAAGAGACTTCCTATCTGCGGCGACCCGTTTGGGGACGTTAATAATGAGGCTGGGGCTGCCGCTGAGGATCGCAAGAAGGTTCGAGGTCAGATCAACAACTACGTCGAGCTCGTCTTCTCCGTCCAGCAGCGTCTCCACCTCATCATGATCCTCTTCCTCGGCCGCAAGTTCCGTCTCCTATTCTGGGATAGATCAGGTGCGGTAGTCTCGAACGCAGTCGACTACTACGAGGAATGGCAGCTGCTCTGCGACATCCTTTGGCGCGTTGATGTTCTCTCTCGCTGTTACCCCGAAGCGCAACCCGCCTTTTCCCCGGGGACGCCGATTGGAATGAGATGGACAAAGCTGGGATGGCGTGCCCCCACGACGTCGACCATACCCCACGCAAACCTCTTGGAAACGAGGAGCTCGCTGACTTTGAGCACACCTTCAAGTATGTTCGTGACCTCTTCAAGGCTTCCCTTGTCGATGCGTGGCCGCGATACCGTCTTGAAGTCCCCGACGGAGATGGAGTGCGCAACTTTCTCGTGGGTCGTCCCCACTTCCGGGCGAAAGGCCTCATTGGCCGGGGCACTCGGGGCTACGTCGCGCTCGACACCAGCACCGGTCGGTTCACGTGGCTGAAGGACGCTTGGCGAGTGGACTACGACGATGTCGGATTGGAAGGAGACATCTTGAACGAGCTCAACGAAGCCGGGGTGCCCAACATTCCCACTCTGGTCTGCCATGGGGACATTCGCGGTCAGACCACGAAGACTCCAGACTACTGGGCCCTGCCGAGTCCGCCTCTTCCCGAACAAAGGCTGGGACAACTCCTGTCAGCCAGGTCCTCTGCGCGCACCCTAGTCAATCCACCGGGCTCTGCGAGCTTGAAGCGCAAGCGAGCAATTGGAACCACCGAGGCGACTCTTCCAAAGCCCAAGGGTCTGCCGCAAGAGAGCCTCTCCGAGGACGATCCTTGTCCGCTGCGGCGTCACAAGCACTACCGAGTCGTAGTGGAGGAAGTTTGCATGCCGTTGGCCATGTTCAAGAACGGAAAGCATCTCGTGTGGATCATACTCGATTGTGTCTATGGTGCGTTGTGCGACTGCTTCACCCCATTTCCAATCTCACGTGTCTTCAGCTCATCAAGGCGCGGCGGAGAACAATGTCATCCACCGAGACGTCAGCGGTGGCAACATTTTGATCTATCCGAAGGTCGACACAAACAGGAAAGGCATCAGGGAGCTGCGCTGGGCCGGACTGCTGACTGACTGGGAGCTGTCCAAGAAGCTGGATGCCCCTCGGAAAGCTCGACAACCTGAGCGCACGGTGAGCTGCTTGGTTTGTTACTTCATATATATTTCTGACGAGGGCATCGCTCCACAGGGTACTTGGCAGTCAATGTCCGTCGCCATCCTCAAGAATCCACGCCGGGTGGTCGAGATCCCTGACGACCTCGAGTCCTTCTTCCACGTACTGCTCTATCACGCCATCCGCTACTTGCACTCGAACCTAGACGAGCTTGAAGTCGGCGACTGGATCGAAGACTTCTTCGACTGCTACACCGTCACGGACGATGTGTACTACTGCGGCAAGACGAAGCTCTATGTCATGACCACGTCCGCCCAGCTCACTTCGTCGAAGGGCAAGGTGTCCTTCGAGTCGCCGATGGACGAGTTGCTCGGATTCCTTCTCTCCTCCTTCAAGGCCCTCTACGCGGTGACCGCGTACGACGAGGAGCAGGAGTCTCTTGCGAAGAGCTCCGACGGCCTGGAGAACATCGACCCGGACGAGTCGTCCGACGAGGATTACGACTACGACTACGACTACGACTTCGGCCCTTCCCCGGGCGCGCTCAAGCCTTTCAACGTCCACCAGCCAGTGAAGCCCGTCCAGGAGAAGTACGTGCCCTCCGAGCAGGATCGCGAGGTTGCCAAGAACGTGACGACTCACGGAGCTCTGGCCATGGTCCTGCACGAGTTCCTCCATTCGAAGTGGGCCAAGAGCGACAAGGTCGGTGACCGCGTCCCTATCGAATGGCAGCCGAAGAAGCACCTGGGACCTTCCGTCATGTCTGCGTCGACGAGGCACAAACGGCAGCGTAAAGCGTCGATGAGCGGGAGCATGCATAGCATTCTTGAGGGTAATCCGCTTTTGACACCAACTAAGTCTTCGAACGGCCGCGGAAACAGGACAAGCCGGTCGCAGCGCAGGTAGGTTGAACTCGAGGAGTTGTGTGTAATCGCGTCTTCTGAATGTGCCCTCCGCTCACGCTGTCCCGTTCGTGAGTGATATGAACTCCTGCATTCATATGCTCGATGTATTCTGTATGGTAAACGAGCTGAATCCGAGAAGGAAGGTGACACCTGCCAGTTCAGAAAAAGTATGAGCAATCCTGTTTGCTAATCTAAAGGCAAGCACTGACGAATAGAGCAGTTCAGGATACTACCGGCAACGTCCAGGAGCCTGCTCGGTCTTCATCGCACCCGACCGCGGGGCTCCCCGTCACGGTCATTCTGACACTCGAAGCCCCGGTCATCAAATGCAACGACGCATCTCTCGCTGCTCGAGAATGTGTCTTAGGAACAATTAGACTGGATAAATGCCAGCACAAGGAGCGGACGTTGACGCAACGTTGATGGCTGGTTACGCGTGCCGCGCACTGATGAGTGCCAGACGATCTCGTGGAGGGGCACCCGAGACACCATGACCACACTTCGGAGGGGGTTACGAGAGTGTCTCGCGGCACCTCGCACACCCCCCACGAGATGAAGAAGCGCGTGGCATGAAGACGAGTCTCGACCATGGACTCGCAGAACGTCTCCGGGACGCCAAGCTAGCAAGCCCCGTCCACGCGTAGCGACTTACAGTAGTGCAGGGCATGTCTGAGCGTTATTTTGATTCACTTTCGAAGTACGTATCATTTATAATCAAGTACTTCACTTTTTCGTGACTTGAAGGTGATCTACTCAGCACGACAGGTACGTGCAGGGTACGTGTAACGAGAGAACTCCCCGTTCTCTCCGGCGCAGCAGAACCTCGTTGATGACTCCCGCTACTCGACGTACCTCCCGGCGGACTTGGCGCAAGTAGTAATAGGTGCTCTGATATCGTGGTAAGTATCCTGATGGCCCCCCCGTTCGGAATCGAACAGACCAGACACAGCTCAGACAGAGCAATCGCCGCAGAACACTTGATAGGCGACCTGCCGGCGCGCGATCCCAAGGGAGGACAGCAAGGGAGTCCATGAGTTACGCAAGAGTATTACCGGAGACACGTCGAAGAGACGGCGGCAGCGGAGCCCCGAATGAAGTGGTACCTGGAAGAGTTCAGTGAGTCTGAGAACCTGGTGAGGGAGGGCCTTTATGCTGTAGCTGCGGCTTGGACTTTGCAGTGTCGCCCATGATTCTCAAGCGAGTGTCTATGCTTACCTCGCAGTGCGGGCCACGATCATACGACACGTCTCCCGTTGCTATGCTATTCTGAGGAGCATGGTTGAGAGGCTCATGAAGACAACCTGCCAGACATAACCCTGCGTGCCGGACTCTTGCGCCATGTCAAATCTCAAGCACCGGTCATCATCCTGCGTCTCCTTCAAACTGCCTTTGACTTTTGCGCACAGAGTACGTCGTAAGTCGTCCCATACGTGCGTACTAGACTGCGATCTGTGGTCTGCACGGGACTGACCGTGATTGTACCCAGAAGGATGATAGAGGTACTCAATTGCGTCACTGGGCAGAACACTATGACTGCCAGCTGGCATTCCAGGAAGGCCATCGCTCGTCTGCAAGGCTCCAGCAACCTTGCTCTACGCCCGCTGCCCCACATGTCGTCTTGCGGGCCGCGTTGTTGTGACGTCTCGTGGGCCCCTCCCGAGGAACCTGGAAAACGCAGTGAGACAGCCTGAGTGCACGATGTCGTCCAGTTGTTGCTACATACCACAAGTCCGCGGATGCAACAAGTTGACTCGAATGGCGTCGCGCTTAGCCTCGCAAGCCAGCCGCTAGTTCTGTAGCGGAAGACAGTCGTTCCTTGAGTCGCGCTCACTGTCTGACAGATATCAGCATGACAAGTCCAGTATGACAGAACACTTTACACGCTACAGGGTGCAAGATGTCGACCCATGTCGGCCTGAACGTGTAGCGCACTTACTACTTCCCGAGGTTCTAATGACGTATGAGTAAGCACGGAACGCTGTTCGACACCTGGCTGGAAGCCCGGGTGTCCGGTTTGGGTGTGTAGAGATCTAAAAGGAGAAGTCACCATCTGGCTGGAGCCGCAACTTTCCTCGGGGCTGGGTGCACCTCGTCCGCGTGTCGATATCTAGCCGAGACATACAGTTGGCAGGTGTTCGAACCGTAAATGAAAGAAAGCGTCGCTTCTCCAGACGCCAGCGAGATCTCTGCACACAGCGAAGCTGATCGCTCGTCCCGCGAAGGCGTCGAGCCGAAAGAGTTTTGTCCGCTAGATTGGGTTAGATCTCAGGCCCGGGGTCTGAAACACATACATGCGAGCAGTGATGGCGCGCCGACATTCCGATATTCCTGCGAAAAATGGAGCAGGACGTGAGAGAGGAGAACGTGCTGGCGGAGTGGGTGCCGGGCGGAAACATGGGAGTTTGGAAGACGCAGGGCCCCGACGGAGAGCTGTGGCTGGGGCGAGCGGAGTTGAGGGGCGGAGTGCGAATTAGGCGAGTCGGAGGGGGTCCAATTGAGGGGGGGTCGGCCTGGCGGGGCGCGAACCTTCTTTTGCCTCGCCCACCAGCCCGAGCAATCTAACTCGCGGTCAGTCAACTTTGTTTCCAAACTCTGTCCGCGTTGTCGCTGACGTCGCCGCCGTCCTCGACGTCTCCCCGGCTGCTGCTGCTGTTCGCGCTGTTGTGCTCGACGATGTGCAGCCCCTATCGCTCATCCGCGCGTATATCCTCATGTCCGGCCACGACTCTCAGCCAAATGCGACGCAGTGGACCGAGCCCCCATGGTCCGGCTGGATAGAGACGACGGGGGACGCGCTGCTCATCCTCGAGGCCGCAAGGAGGGGTCTGATCCCGCGCGTAACGCGGCGGCTGGTCGATTCGGAACGCAAGATGATAACCTCGGGCTCTGTCTTTGTCTTCGACGAGGACGAGAGCGGGATCAAGCGGTGGACCGACGGGTTCTTCTGGAGTCCGAGCAGGATCCTGGGCAACTTCCTCCTCTATCGCGAGACAGAGAAACGGGGTGCGGGCCACAGGAGCGCTCGCGTTGAACCTGTAGTCAATGCTGAGGACGACGGAACCAAGGACCAGACTCTCTCGAGGCCGAAGGGTGAGTCGAGCCGCCTCGGTATCGACAGACAGCGGGAGAGGATACTCGTCGGGAGCCTCACGAACAGCTACAAGTTCAAGCCGGGGGGCATGATGAAGAAGGTGCGTGCTCGCTCTCTTATTCTCTCGTTATGTGTCCCATACCTCCCGCTCGCTGTACGCGTCGGTGCGCATCCTGCTGCCTGTATGTGCGCTGGGATGCCTCTGCCCACCGCGTACTGTCCTCAGGCTCCGTACCGATAAGCAACATCCCTGCATTCCCGTATCTGTCACCATTGCGCATTGACGGCGGCCATATGCGCCTGGACGGTTCATATCTTCTTCATTGCCCTCGGATTGGTCGACGCAGGTCTTCTTGACGGCCGCTTGACAGCTCGGGGGATGCAGCTACCAGTACCATGACGCGGAGGCTTCCTGGGCTCGCTTATTGGCTCTTACTGGTGGCCGCAGCCCGAGTACTCCTATTCTCCTCCGTTGCAAGTGCGGCGCGCTCGGACACGCCGCAGCCTATTGATGGGTATCCTTGTCGCCGCCACTTATACCGCGCACTTTGCTCTACCACCAAAATCGCGACAGCCATGTCGTGCTCGCTCAGGGTCATGTCGATGTATTCCCCGTCGCGCGGTCCTGAGAGATCTGTGCACGAACCGCGTTGACCGGGATAGCACAGACGCTGAGATGCAGGGACGTCAGGGCTTCTGCGGTGAGAAGGGGGTGACGTGCAACCTGGACGTCTGGGATCGGTGATCATGGCCCCATGCGCCAGTTATGCGGCCATGAACGCCACATGCACTCGCTCACCATTGGCAGTGCCTCATTCCGAGTCCGCTTCTCTCGCCACCTCATTGCTGCGGCTGCGACTGGATGGTCATGGTCGTGCTATGTGTACGGCATACCCTGGGAGCAGAGCCGACCGGTCTCGATCACTGGGGTACCTTCTGCAGCGCCTGGCGTGGCAGGAGGGTGCTTCTGCGGTCCGCACACTGTATATGTGGCTCATTGCCATCCTTCCATTCCCTGTTCAGAAGTGACAGATAGCGCAGCCCTCTCCGGCTCCCAAGGCTGCCATGTCGTCAGCTCTCCCAATTGGGTGGCCGAGCGCATGGCTCAGCGCTGTTGGTGTAGCACTTTCCCAGCAGCTTTGCTCCCTGCTCGAACCACTGGTTTCACATGCTGACCGTTGCGCACGACTGGAACTGACGCCGAGATTGTGCAGACGTTCTCGCTCACTATTGGTGGTGTTGCCCAACACCTGATTTCGTACTACAAGATTGAGGATGTTGAACAAGGGCGCCTCCGGTCACCGTCGTCTTTGCCAGAACTGGCGTCGCTGACCATCAGTCCGGAATATTTGGACAAGACCCATTTCCGTAACCCGCCCAAGGTCGAAATTGGCGTCGACGGGATCCCGCGGTATCGCGGGGAAGCCGACGACGTCGAGCTCTCTCCTCGCCTACTCCCCGCGCCTCTCTCCAACGGCTACTACGCTGATTCTGATGCTGGACCGAGCAAGCGTGCCAAACGCTATGACCCGTATAGCTCGAATCCCAACCCTCCCAAGCGCTCGCGGAAGAAGAACAACTCGGCTTCGAGCCAGGGAGAAGCTACCGGCGCTGACTCCCCCACGCAGTCCCTCGGTGTATCTGTCCACCAGCCCCAGCCTGGTTACGCTGATACAAACGTCCCGCCTCCCCACTATG
Source organism: Polyporus arcularius HHB13444 (assembly GCA_004369055.1). Lineage (NCBI taxonomy): Eukaryota > Fungi > Basidiomycota > Agaricomycetes > Polyporales > Polyporaceae > Polyporus > Polyporus arcularius. Next base: position 22,889 of record ML211399.1, read on the forward strand.
CACCTTACAGCTACTATCAGGTGCCGCCCCCGTATCCGATCCCTCACGTGTATTCTCCTGCACCCTACGCCCCGCTCCCCCCGCCGGCCGCGACTACGCCGCCGCAGGATAGCCCTTCTCCTCCCCCTTCCGGCAACGGTACGACAGCTTCATCAGCGTATCCCGCGTACGGGTCGGGTGAGACCTCGTCTTCGACCTCTGCTACCTACCCCACCTACTACACTGCACCGCCGCCTCCGCCACATGCTTACGGCACGTATCCTACGTTGCCGTGGCCCTCGTATAGTGGCTACCCGCCGCCGGCTAGTGTCTCGCAGACTACTGGTGCGAGTATGCAGGAGATTTCCGAGAGCGACGTCAGGAGCAGCACTGGCGGCGGCGGAGGAGGGGGGGCGTAGGCAGCGGTGAGCGACACCGGCTCGCGCTGCCCACGGACTACTGATCTGATGTCTTGTTTCTGGCGCTATCGTCTCATCCGTATGTGTATGCTCTCTGCTGTTTGCCTGTCTGTGACCGTAACGCCCCTCCCCGTTGTGATAGTGCCTGTCGTGTTCGTCCCGTCCCCTGTCGCGTTCGCGTTCAAGCGTGGTGTACGATAGTGAGTGTCGACTTCTTGGGCTGTTGTTGTTCTGTGTCCCCCGTCCCCCCACCCGCTTCGTTTCCTGTCGTGTCTTCTGTACTTGCGTCCCGTAGTTTCACTTCTCCTCTATGCTGCTCTCAATATCGTACGATTGTCCCGTGGAAGATCGTAGTAGTATCAATCGTTGTACAACACCTGTAGTTCTTCTCTCCCTTCCGTCTCGTCTCGGAGTTGCGAGCGTCTCTAGCTACTCGCAACCTCCTTTCCCCTGTATGCGTACGTTCCTCGCTCTTCTCGTCTTACCTCTTACCTTTACCTTTCCCGTTCTGCCCCCCTCCCGCTGCTCCACTTGGGGCATACTTGCCGCTGCGTCCCTCGCGTTCTCGTTCCTTCCGTACCGCTCGACGCTGTGCGCACGCATGCGTGTCTTGGTCCCGCGAGCTGGTTCTCGGCTTCGCGCCTTTATATGTGCGTGTGCGTGTACGATAGCGTCCCCCCGTCCTTCGTCCCTCATCCCCCGTTTCCCCTCCCCCGTTCCCCGTTCCCCGGTCCAGAAGTCGAAGGAGAAGCACATAGACTCTCGCTCTTTGTATGTACGTAGCTTGCCTCGCCGTCCAGACGTCCACGCCTGGCGGCGTTTATGAAGTGTAAATATGTCGCTGTAAATACGTAGCGCTTAGAGACGGACAACCCTGCATACTGTATCCTGTATCGCGTAGTCGTTCCCCCACTGCATCGTGTTTCTCTACTTCGTGGCTTTGGTCGTTCGTGTCGTCTGTACATCAAGCCTCCTCGTACGTTTTGGGCTGGGTCGACTGACGTGTTCCGTGTCTTTGCAGAGGTCAGCGTGTGCGCCGAAGGTGCGTTCGACGCCATTTCACCCCGACACCGATCGTACGCCGGTATCAAGTCCGTAACTCAGCTTGAGCCTCTATCGTGAGTATACTATCGCCCTTCGTGGTTCGAGGATTATCCGCTCACTTTGTCTCTATAGCATCTGGGGGAAGAGTACCGCTGGCCGGCATGAGGGTCACGCTGTGGCGTCCACGATTCCCTACGGTCGAGCAAGCTATCTCCCCACAATCTCGTCCTCAAAGTGCCGATGGAATAGAGCGGCATGTTCCACGGGACAAGGAGCCCTGCTCGCATTGCTGACATTGTTCGGGGCAGGGGAGGGAGAGGGACCCGCGCATATTTCGGTGGCATGTACGTACCCCACTACTGTGCTCTGCAGCATCCGTATACCCCGCAATATCAGCTCATGCTTAGTCCTCGTAACCAAGCATTCGACCCTCCTCACCTCCGGTCCCGAGATCACTGTATCCTCGTTTGAGGATATGCTACCCCCCATCCCGTACGGTCTATCTTCCTCGTCTCTGACCAATCACTGAACCGTGCTTTTGGCAGAGCGGGGCTGGGGTCGATGCCAGTAGGCAGTCTATCACAACCAGGAATCGGATAACCTGGCAGGGCGACAGTACAAGTCTGTTCAAAATCTGGTACGCCCTGTCGTGTGTTGCCTTCGCTTGATGCATGACGCATTCTAAGTTTTAGCCTACCTCTCCTCAGGCACGATTCTTCTGCCGCTGACGGCTACACGGGCAAATCTGGGTCATCGCACAAGTCCTAACCACCTTGTCCACTGGCTCAAGAGCTCCCGGAAAACTCACCGACTGAGGTGCTGGATGTATGCGCTTCAAGCTGCGAGCCATGCTATATTACTCTATCCCCAGTACGCATCAGGTGTTATCAACTGTGCTTGAGCATAGCCGAACCGCAAACCCGAGACGTACCCCGCGGGCACGATGAGCGCCTGCTAATATGTCGCGCGCGTAGGTCAATAACAGCTTCCTCCACAATCGCCACGTCCACCGTCCACCGCTTCTCATCAGCCTACACGGGCTCCACAGCACCGACGACACCGTTGCGTCCCCGACACACTTAGCTCGGACCGACGATCCTCGGACCCACGGTGCCTGTCCGCGGCATATACACAGCCATTCTGCTTGCACCTGAGTACTGTGCAGTCAGACGTCGGTGCGGAGACACGGAGTACAAGTCCCAACCATGGCTGGCAAATGCGGTATCTTCGAGATCATCATCGAGTTTGCACGCCGCTACTTGACTCCCATCTCTCGGCCCAAACAACCGTATACGCGACCCCTAACGAACCCATTCTCGAAGCTGGAGTACGCTTCCGATGTGGATGAAACGACGCTGTCGCACACACTTTCGTACGCTGCCGCTTATTGTTGTTTCATCCAGCGGGTCACTGACTTCATCTACACCTACCAGATTGATGCTGTCAACCAGTGCGGCGGACTTGGGCCCGGCATCAAGCTAGCCGCTTGCTGGACAAGGCCCGACCTCGTCGTATCTGCCGAGGACCACAGGACGGAGCGCAAGCTGCCCGACTTAGCGCTCTTCCGCACATCGCTCGTGCCACCTGCGTCTAACGTTGATCAACTAGTAGCGGTCACAATCGTCTCTCCGACGGGTGATCACGTCTGCAACGATCCAGATTGCGCCCATGACGCTAAGAGCGTCGCAACCATCGATGTCCTCTCTCGCGCAGAGTTTTTGTTCGTCGTGCAGCAACGCCTCGCCGTCTTCACGCTGCTAGTCATCCAGCGGCAGTGCCATCTCGTCCGTTGGGACCACTCAGGGTTCATCGTCAGCCATGGTATAGACTACTTTTTGGATTGGAGATGTCTCACCGAGGTCCTATGGCGTAACTTACGGTACTCCGACGCCCAGCTCGGTCTCGATCCTACTGCTCACCACCTTCCCCCCGGTGACCCCGAGTACCAACGCATGACCGACGCTTCGAAAAGCCTCGAGAGCGACCTCGGCCATGTGGAACGGGACCTCGATCCGGACGAGGTGCCGACGCAGGAGACCTGCGTCTTTTCGTACGTGCGCGCTGCCTTCGCCCAATCTCTCGACCCTCTCTGGCCTCGCTATCGTCTCGAGGTCCCGGTCCGTGGCCGAACAAGAACCGTCCTCGTCGCTATGCCCCGGTTTCGGGCTGAAGGCTCATATGGGCGGGCAACTCGCGGGTATGTTGCGCTCGACTGCCGAACCCGCCTGTTCGTCTGTCTCAAGGACACATGGCGCGCACACGGTCTCTTGGCCGAGCGAGAAGGCGACATTCTGAGGTGGCTCAACCATGCCAACGTTCCCCATATTCCGACTTTCCTGTGTCAGAGCGACATACAAGCTCACGCCGCAGCGATGGGAAGAACAGCACGAGGTTACTCCCGGCAGCCTCCCTGGTCGCAAGCGCAAGCAGGGCTCCGACGAGCAGGGAGCTAGTCGACCGTCCTGCCCACTGCGCCATCACCAACACTATCGTCTTGTGGTCGAGGAAGTGGCCCTACCGTTGAGCGAGTTTCATCACGGACGGCAGCTCGTCTCCAAAATCGGCGACTGCATCATTGGTGAGTGGCCATGTCTTCGCCGCTCCGGAGGAGTATGCTTACCATCCTTGCAGCCCTTTACGAGGCTTTGACTCCCTCGCGATCCTTCATGGCGACGTGAGCGGCGGTAACGTCCTCAATTACCCCAAGGTCTTCAAGGGAACGGTGGCTACTGCGTCTTACAGGCATACTTGCCGATCGGGAGATGGCCAGGCCTGCCTCTACGACGCGCGCTGAGGCACTAGTGAGTCATGAGCCACAGAACCACCACTGACAGTCACGATCGTAGGGCACGACGTCTTTCATGTCAGTCGCCCGGCTGTCCCTCGTCAAGCCCGTGGAAGTCTGCGATGAACTCGAGTCCTTCTACTACCTCCTGCGCTACTTCGCCGTTCGATATCTCCGGTCGAATTGCTCCGAAGATACGCTCGCCGACTTCCTCAACCAATTCGTCGATCAGTATAGCTTGGTGGACGGGCACCAAGTCTGCGGGTGGAAGAAACTACACACTATCGCGACCGGGCACCTGGCAATGGCCCACATCGTTCCACTGAACTGCGACTCGAATATGATCGAGTCCCGCGACTTCCACTACTTCGCGTTCTGCAGAGTCAGCCGAGTTGGTCGACTCTGGATCTGGACTCCAGCCACCGGTCGAATGCCGTGACGCGAGCCTATCAAGCGATTCCCCGAACCGTCCGCGCACGACCACAAGCTCGCCCCGTTGGTTGCTACCCACTATGACATTATTGAAGCTGCTCATAGACGCGGAGGAGCTGCCCGGATGGCCGGTCGACGACAAGGTTGGCGACAATATTCCCGCATCTTGGAGTCGTTTCGAGAGTGATGACAGGATGCTTCTACGGCGTCGAGGTCGGTCAACAAGAAGCTGAGGACAGACGGAAGGATCTCAGGGCTGCAGCCCTGCTGACACATGCCAGGACTTCCTCGCACGGCCCGGCGCGTTTGGGTTGGATCCCCTGCAAGCGGTTGCAAGAGAAATGCGAGTGTGGCAGTGGATGGTAATTCGACCGCGAGTCTCGATCCTCTAGTGTATTTGAGAATGATCTGTCGTTTATCTATGGAACGTCTTGCTCGAGTACTCGTTAGAGTCGCACTATGGATACTCAGTATGTGCAAGAAGGGTAGATACTGAGAGAGACTTGACTCAGGTAAAAGAAATCGACGAAAAGCGATAATGTGCCCATACATGCCAGGAGCGTGGATTGAACACGCGACCTCCAGAACTTCAGTCTGTTGCTCTCCCAGCTGAGCTATCCCGGCGGTGGCGGTGGCTCATAATTGTATGTTACTAAAAGGCCATCGAGGCGTGGCAGGAACGCCTAAGAGCTACTACATCAAGGAAAGGAGAGGTCAAGTCATATACAACAACGCTATGAGACATGATACAGCTACTCTACAGTGTTCATGACAGAGAGTGCCCCTTCGAGCGTGCCTGCTCAAGTGCTTTCTTCGCCCACCAGTCGTCCGACCTCGACTTCGTATTCTTGCGCGGAGTCTGCGGAGGCCTGCTCGGAAGGGGTGCCGTCACAAGGCCATCTACGCGCCCAGTGCGTGCCTTCTTGTTGCTCGTCGTCGACTTCGTCGCCGGCAGGGCCGTTGAGCCTAGCGGCGCCCTAACCCACGTCTTCGGGATGCGGTCGCCCGTCTTATCCTTTTCCGGCCAGATCGCCTTGCGAACGGACCAGTCGAGCAACTGAAATACATAGGCGTGTTTCTGCACCCTTTGGGCGTCTTCCCGCTCCTGCTTCGTCGGTTCGTTCGTGCGGAGCACGAATTTGCTCGCATCGCATGCCGGCCCCTCTTCCCCTTCAGCGAGCTGTATATTGGGCCCGAAATCGTCTGGCACCCTCGGAGTCGCAGCATTGTCGAGAGGTGGGGGAGGTGGAGGCATCTGAGCCTGGGCCAGCTTCTGTTGCCGCTCCTCATCCTCGAGTTGTTGGGAGTGCCTGCTGACGGTGTGATTTGCCTGGAACCAGCTAAGGAGCATCGCGATGAGGTGGTTCAGGGGATTGTGGAACTTCAGCTCGAAATTGCCGCTGAACATGAGCTTGCCAGTCTGGATAGCGTCCAGCTTCCTCGCACCGCAGCGGTAGCTTTCACCATCGTAGCTATACTGGTCGAAGAACTCGTCAAGATAGGTCGCCACCGCTTCATCAGAGAGGTTCGACCAGAGATAGCGAATGGCATGATAAAGTAGGACGTAGAAGAACGCCTCGAGCTCGTCGCTGATCTCGACGTTCTTGTCTCCCGAAAGAAGCGCAACGGACATGTATTGCCATGTTCCCTGAGAGTAAACATCAGCATAAATATAATTCGAACGATAATGAGCGCACACACCGTTCGCTCAGGCTGTCGTGGCCCCTGCTTGCCGTCAGACGGCTTCCCGGGAATAGGCTTCGACATCTCCCAGTCGGCAAGGAGGCCTGTCCACTTCATGTAATATTGCCCCTTTGAACTGAGGATCTGCGGGTACATCAGGACGTTACCACCACTGACGTCGCGATGGAGGCGGGGTTTCTCCGGGATGGTAGCCGCCGTGTAATGAGCTGATAGAGCAGTAAGAACAGGGATCTCACGCTGCAGAGACTGGACACTCACCGACTATGCAATCCTTGATGATCGATACGAGTTGCTTGCCCGTCTCGAACTCGCAAAGCGGCTTGGCGACCTCTTCAACGACCAGGCGATAGTGCCTGTGCAGCCGCAACGGACAGTCTTCACGGTAGGGCAGGTCGGTCCCACTGAGGCCCTTCGGAGGCGGCACATGCACACCAGAATCCTCCACGTCGGTCCACTTCCGCTTCGAACTTGAGGAAGAGGCACGAGGTTGGTCGGACACATGAGAGGGACCTGGGGCGGGACCGGGCAAAGGATGCTTGTCCTCCCACACTTGCGACGTCAACGTCGTCTGCTCTCGGATGTCACCGTGACAAACAACTGTTGGGACGAAGGGGACCTTGGCCTCCCGCAGCTCCGCGAGGATGTCGCCTTCCTTCTCCAGGAGGAGATAATCAGCCCGCCAGGCATCCTTGAGCCAGACGAAGCGACCGTTGGTGCAATCCAGCGCGACGTAGCCGCGAGTCCCACGTCCGATCAGACCCTTCGCGCAGAAGACGGGCTTGCAAACCAGGAAGTGCCTTGTAG
>ML211400.1:0-30000 GCA_004369055.1 Polyporus arcularius HHB13444
GGGGGGGGGGGGATCTCTTGCTCGGCATGGCCGAGCTCGGCGGCAGCGCATCTGAACGTTGAGGAGGTCACCTCAGCGCGGCCAACCCCACCACTGAGCAACAAGCAGAGCCCGCATCTTCTTCGCCTGGCGGACTGTCTGCGGACAGGTCCCCTGTCGTTCGGACATTCCCAGCAACTCCAGGGTACGCACCTGCTCAGCATCCTCGAGCGCACCAGCCCAGTCTCGCTTTCCTGCCTTCGCGGCACTGCGATTTGACCAAAGGACGAAGTTCTGGGGGTCGAGCTCAAGAGCTTGGGAGAAGAGCTCGATGGCCTTGTCGTAGTCCTTCGCCTGGAATGCCTTGTTTCCCTGGTCCTTCAGGGCGTCGGCCATTGTCGTCGTGAGGATAGTTTCGTGAGGGAAGTTACGGGATAGTATACGAGCACAGAGTGATTAGAACGGAATTGCTGCTGCACTGGGCAGCGTAGACTTTTATCATCTTCAGAGGCGTTCAGCTTCAAGCACACGAACGTTCGAGAAGGTTCACCACTCATCCTCCGCTTTTGGACATCATACATGCGCCCGGGTCACCGGCCCGGGTGCAGCTGCAGCCTCGATCGCGAAGACCGACTGGGCGAGGCTTCGTACAGACAAGGCCGCGATTGTCGATGAGCAGGAAGAAAGTACTACGAACGCAGAGTATAATCACATTGACACAGACCGGGAGAGCCAGTGAGAAGTGGCAGTACATGTACATGACCAGAACGAACACTCGCGAGCACGAAACCAGGAGGCTGTTGTTCCAAGACGCGATTGAATACCGTACCACCGGCATACCGATACATAGAATATAGCGGCCACACAAAACCAAATCCGTAAGTAAGCGTGACGCTTGTCCCCATCCGAAAGTCTGCGACTCGAGTTCTTCTCCATGTCCGCCAGCGCGACGTTTTCGAACAGACCGCCCGCACCTCAGGCCTCAGGAGAGAGGCTAGCGCGGCGGACCGGGCACCATCCCTGCGAAGCTGTCAGGGCGCTGCATGACGTCCACGAACTGGTTCCACTCCGACAGCCCAAAGCCAATCGACGCACCCCACATCGAGCTCTCGTCCGCAGGGTGGACGTATGCGAGCTCGTGCCCGTCGCGATATATTGGCTGGTGATGCGGGTGCGGCTGCATGGCCTCCGCCGGTTGCGCCTGATAGCGAACCATCGGGAACGACTGGCCCCCCGCGACGGCCGTCGGCGAGTACTGCGCTGGCTGTGGTGGGTGGGCCGCATGGGTGTGCGACTGCGGGTGTGTCTGGGAAATGGAGCCTGTGCGGTGAGGAGTATATGGAGTAGCGTGGCCCTGATGTGCGGGATGTGTAGGATAATGCTGACTGTTGAGGTCGGCCTGAGACTGGGAAGTCCAACGCGTCGCCGATACCGGCGCCTGCGTGGCCTGAGGGGGGGGAGCAGACTGAGCATGCTGCTGAGGGGGAGCCATGGCAGCTTGGCGATGCACAACCTCCGTATGGCCTTGGTACGTGCCATGGTTCGCCTGCGCCATGGCCTGTAGAGCGCCATCGTACCGGTTGTACCCGGGAGAGTCCGCCGACCTCGAGTACGGCGCATCCTGGTATGGGAACGCGAGCGTCCGAACAAGGCTGAGCACCTGCGCCTTCTTGCGCTCGCGCTCATCCCGCGAGACTTCCAGAAGCTCGTCCGAGTACAGCGGGGCAAGCGCCTGGAGGATCGTCAGCGCCTTGTCCGCCACCGGCATCCAGCGACTCTGCTCCAAAGAAGCAGTCGCCTTGCGAATGTTTTCTCGGAAGAGACTTGCGGCGGGCTGATCCGGCTTCGTAATCAGCTGGAAGGAGAAGAACATCGCCGCGGAGAAGACGTGGAAGGGGCCCCAGTTCATGTGCCCCGGGACCGCGAGCGCGGTGTTGGAAAGGAAGTCGGGACGCGTCTGCCCAACAAGCGCGATGAGCTGCGATGCAGCGCTGACTGCGATCTCCAGGCTATCTGGGACCTTGGCGTATGGTCTGTGTAGGGTGAAGCGGATGTGGTGGTATGCGGTGCGGATGATCACGCTCTGCACGCCGAGTCGGCGCACGGATGTGATGGGACTGGCCAGACTTCGCGCTATGCGATATTCGTCGAGATCGAGCTCTTCTGGAAGAGCAAGGTACCACTCGGATAGGAGCCTGTCCCTCTCCTGCACAGAGGCGTAAGGCACCGCGCGGAAGGAGACGGCGTCGTCCATGATATCGCCCAGGATATACGCCAGCTTGAAGAGTGCAAGATTAGGGAGGTACATTCGTGCCGACTTGTCGACACCCACGCCACTGGAGCTGGGCAGCTGGGTGTTGAAGTGATGAGAGGCGATTGTCAGTGGACGGCCAAACATGAACCCTTGCCATCGCTCGAGGAGGATGATGTGCCACCATGCCCATCGCCTGCGTTCCGCAACGCTCTTCTCGAACCTGGTTGAGCCTGGATCACGATGAAGTCCCATCGCGGTCCCGATCGTGACCAACTCCCCGCGAACGCTCCATGTCTCCTCGGGATCCTCCTTGGCAAATGTGAGGTAGTGACAACGGACGAGGAGCAGCTCGACGAGTTCAAGAGAGTATGACCTGCCCGGGCTAATAGAGTCTCTTCGGTGCCGATCGAGTGCGATACGCATGATGCCATAACACTTGGCACCGAGTTCCTCGCAAGTGTCGGACATGCCAGAAAGTAGGGCGTGGCGCGGGGGTAGATAGCGCGCCGCAAGGGCTATCAGAACGCAGACGGTAGCGAAGATGAGGCGATCACCCTGTTTGCCGTTCTTGTACCGCTCCCACCCAGCGAGGAGCGTGGCCTCGTTGACGTGACGGTACACCCAGTTGCAATACTCGAAGTAGTACTGAATGAGGCCGTCGATGGTAGGAACCTGGGGCAACTGAGAGATGAGGTCGTGATCCCATTCACCTGTCGATCCATGATCGACACCTTCATTCAATGTGTGCGACGGAGATGCGGGGGTTGTGGGGGAGATATTGCGTCCATTTTGGTCGTCATCACGCTCGAACGTCTAAATGGATAGGCTCAGGTCATCGAAGCCGGCAAGACAAAATCAAACTTACGCTAATCAAGTGAGACGCAGCACTGGTGGGACCGGCATATAGACCGCCTGAAGCCTGCTGGCCAAGCATCCCCGGGGCGCTAGCCATGTCCACATCCACATCCTCGGCCTCAACTCCTTTCTTCTCATCTTGGGGGGTGCCGACCGTGTCCGGACTGAGTGGCCGGGATGAAGAAGCCTGGTCATACGAGGCTGATTGAGATGGATATGAGCCTCGGCGGAGGGCCTCGGCAGTCTGAGAGTATGGATGAGGAGGGTGGCGGGACACGGGTTGTTGCGGGTAAACATGAGCTTCGAGAAGTGCGAGCGACTGGCGTATCTTTGCGAACTCTGCGCCGGGATCGGTGAGGGGACGGCTGATCGAGGTTTGACGAAGCGGAGATGAGTGCGATTTGCAGAAGAGTGATGGCGGGGGACACGCACCTCTGATCGGGGGCCCCGCGGAACGCAGGATCGCCCTCTTGGCCTTGGTAGCACAGCGAAGTGGTGCCTGCGTACACCAGAAGAGGTAAGCGTCGGTGGACGCGGACGGCGACGAGGAAGAGAGACGGACCTCTGAGCACACAGGACGAGCACGGCCGATTCCTGCAAATCCGAGGACAGCGAGGAGATGGAAGTTAGCCAAGCGGATTTCCGAGGAGAGGGCCCCCGGGCTGCTCCCTGGGCGAACAGACACGGCCACCGCCTGGAGCAGTACTGCGAGGATCTGCCTACGGCCGCGAAGACGCACCTGTCGCACTTGAGTTTGCTGTTCCTGCACGGCTCGCAGTTGATCGCCTTCCGCGCCCGCTTGGGGGGCGGGCGCGCATCGGGGCCCCCGTTGTCCGCAGAGTCGGCGGTGCCATTCGCACCTGGCGAACGCACCCGCACCTGCTTCGTCCTGGGTGCCGATCCAGAGCTAGAGCCGGACGCCGCGACCGTGGACAGATGGCCGTTCGAGCTCCCGGCCTGTGTCGCGGGCATCCTCGCAGGCGAAAAGGGGGCAGCTTCTGGGCGATCGCGTCGAAGAGGCCGTCGAGAGCGTCTTCGCCTCGGAGGTGGGGGTCGTAGCGGGGTGAGCGGGAGGTGCGACGTCGACGTCGGGGACGACAACGGCAATCGACGGGGACCAGCCGCAATGGGAGCCTTAACACCCAGGCGCCTCCAGCCCAGACTGTAATCCCTCTTCCTTATCCTGCCACCTGCAAGCCTCTGTCATTCAGCCGCATGGCCATCCTCCGTCACCCAGCATTCGACCTCCGCACTCCCCCCTACCGCCGCCGACCCCTTCCGCCCTCTCCCAGCTGCAGCCCGGGTGGATCGCTACGCTCGTTCGCCATATATGGGAAAGTGGCTGACCCGGCTTTTTGATCGTTGTCGTCCAGGCGCAGGCAAGAGAGCAGAGCGAATGTGTAGTGGCAGGAGTTCAAGTGCATCATGTCGAAATCGCCACCATGTCATTACGCCCGAGATCTCGAGGGTAAACGGTTTTGTCTTTATCCCGGAGAGATCTGATCTCCTCCCGATCGCTATGTCATCTTTGAGTTGCCGGCCACAGATCTTCAAAATGGCGTCGAGGCGAGCGCGGCATGCACGCAGCCCAGGAAGTGATCCTGATGATTAGGTTGTTCATCGAGACGCATGTACAGCCGCATTGTCACCACGGCCTCCTCGGACCAAACACCACAGAACACCACAGAATACTGTTCTTCCACTCTGCGGTCACGTCCCGAGATCGGACCAAAGTACGCCACCCACAAGCCTTGCATCCACAGTTGTCAGCAACGAATGCGTTGAACATGTGTAGATCGTGTTCCGAGTATGAATTGCGTAGACTCATCTACCTGAAGCATCGAGGAAGTCTACACTGCTGTGGAAACCACACGGGACTCGCCGCCTCACGTCCTCAGAAAGACACCGCTGAAATAAGTAAAATAAGAACACAGCGCAGAAACAAACGGTCAGTACAAGTACGATACAGCTAGGATACATGCCGGTTTGTGTCATCTTCTGAATACACTCGTTCTGCTTCCGTCCGTGACGCATCTAATGTCCTTGTTTGGTAGCCTGGAGAGCGCACAGAGCAGCTGTGACGGCGTCGCAGGCATGTCAAAACCAGCAGCAATATGAAGGCCATTACAGCGACGTACCTCCAACACCACTACCGTCCTTCGCGAGACCGATCTCCACCTTCGTCTCGACCTCTGCGCCAACAAGCTCGCGCAGCGAGTCACGTAGACGTGCGTTGAAGTTCGGGTAGTGCTGGATGAGACTGATCCATGCGACTCAGACCCACGCCGCGGCAACGATCAGAGCAGATACTCACCTGCCGTCCACACCGACACAGATCTTCTCCTCATCCGTGGCGAACCCACCGCCGAGCTTCGCACGTTCTGTCTGCACGAGCACAGCGGCGACCGCGCAGCTGCTCAGTTGTGCGGCGCGGTGGGCGACGAGCGACGCCGCCCAACGTACGATAGCTGCATCACGCAGCGAAACATCCGCGGGATCCAGCGCCAGCCGTTGTACGAGAATGCCCTGGATGCGTACCAGGCGTGCCTTGTCGTCTGGGGAGAGCCTGTCAACGTCCGTGAAGTGTGTCGACTGCCAATCAGGCACGGAGGAAGGCTGAGACTCGGTGGCCGCGACACCGTTCGCCTTCGACTTAGCACTGTCCACCGGGACGCTCGAGACTCGGCCTATTTCCCATGCGTCCTCGACCTCGGACATGACGGCGGTGTCAAGACCATAGTGGGTGTTGAGTGGCCCGCTTGACCGCCCGTTAAACAAGAGGGGCTTGGGCGCCGCGTCTATGAGAGACAGGAGAATATTGCGGAGAATCTCTCCGAGGTACATGCCGGAGATAAACTTCTCGAAGGCTTGAAGACGGGGGTTAATCGACTGACGGTCGAGCTTGTTGTCGTAAGGCGTTGTTGGGAGGACGGTGCGCTGCAGGGATATATATGTGAACGGAGTGTCCAGATCGGAAGGCATCTGGCTTACAGTGTTGTTGAACGCGCCCCACTCCGTGTTCACGACCATGTAACCGCCCTTCTGCCGAGCTGGTGAGTTGCCTAGCTTCTTGATGTTCTCCACACGCTCCACGTAGGCACCGTTGGTACCCGTACCGAATATACTGCCTATGAACGATGATCAGCGACTGCGATACTACTACGCATTGGGTGACCTACCGAGAATACAGCTGCCTCCGGTGTATGCGCGTGACAGCAAGGCTCCGACGGTCTGCATATATGAGATATGGACGAATATCGCTTGTGGGCTAGACTCACATCGTTCACCAGGGCCACACATTTTACGTGTAGATGCTTCCGGTCGAATGCGTCCTGGAGCAACTTGACCACGTCATTGCCGATGGCGTTCTTCGCAGCAAAGCCTTTCGTCCAAGTCAGGATCTTCCCTTCGTTGAGAGCAGTTTGTTCGACGGGGAAACTGAATGTGAGGCCAAGAGGAACCGCCGGCTCTTCAGAAAGGGAAGGTGACGCGAACGGATTGCCTCGTTCGGATGAGGGACTTGAAGGGACGGCGGAAGCGTACTCGGTCAGGAAAGCGTCGACGGAATCGGCCAAGTAATCTGCGGTAGCGTTTCGGCTACAATAAGCTACGCGTGCGGGCACGGCGATTGGGCATATCACTCACCAAAGAGAGCAGTGGCCTCTCCTGTCTTCAGGGCATCCGACACCTTGTACTTCTGCTGCCTCAAGACGAACTCGTGGTTGCCGAGTAGCTCGACTTCGCAGACTCGCCTGGACGGCGGTGAAGGTTATTATCACGCAAGCCTATATGAGGGCGTGGACTCGTACAGGTTTGTTCCGCCGAGATCGAGCGCGAGAAATGTTCTGCAAGGCCGTCAGATCAGTTTGGGATCTCGGAAGCGCGCGACAAGATCAAGGACGTCGTCCGAGCCCAAGTATGACGTCGTCACGCAAAAGGTACCGCGACTTCGCATGCAAAACTTCGCATTCTTCGCGGTCCTGTGACAGCAAGCCAGAGGCGGAGGAAATGCTGCGCGCGTACGCGACGCCCTGAGAACCCATGGGACGGCGCGCACAGTCGCGCATCCCGCACGAAGGGACGAGCTGCCGGTGAGCTGCGCTCCCATACTTGTCATATCGATGGATGGGTTACGCCGAGTGCGTAATCTCGGTCGCTGGACGCAATGGAGCTTCTTGATCCCAGAGCAAACTGCCATAAGGAGCGCGCGAATCCAAGACTCGTACGAGAGCGCGTCAATGCGGAAGACGACCGTCGTTTGCACGGCTCCTGTTGCACGATAGGCATGATACGCAGGCAGCGAGCAGGGGGAAGGAGGGGCCAAAGGTATGAGATAGCTGAAGACTCACCCAGTTTCTGAACCGTTCGGTACTCCGGTCACAAATGTCGGGCTGCAGAGCTTATCGCGTGAATGCATGCTACACCTGCGAGGTTACTCAGGACGTACATCATGGCCATCGGGTGGTTGTACTCTCTGAGACCGAGCGAGAAGTCCTCGAGGAACTGGGTAGTTATGCGCGTGAGGTCCTCCTTGGTCAAGCGGAACTGCTCCTCGATTTCGTCGAGGATGCGGCGGCTAGCGTCGGACGAGGGCGCATAAGCCGCGTGGGTCTTGCTCATGGCAGGCGGAGATAGAGGGGAGACGATGAGCAAGTAAGGGCAGGAGGAGGAGGGGAGGGCGAGAGATGGACGCGCTCTCTTGCTTTGAGCACCTTATGACATACTACGCTGGTCACGTGGATCCATCTGGGATCTGCTTCCTGGCGGCCGTTCTTGGCGGAGAGCACAGTCCGCCGGATGAGCATCTAGTTCTGCGTATGTAGCACTTGCTAGCACTTGCTAGCACTTGTAGCACTTGTAGCCAGAGCTAGAGTGGCCTACAGCGCATTCCAGTGCGAAAGATCCGCCCTGAGTTTACCCTCGGCGCGAACGGACCCAGCCAGATCACAACGGAGTCCATGTGTTATCGGCTGACGGTCGAGGGATTGGACGTCGCTCGGACGATTCTGTCTGCCATTTGCGAAGCTTCTCAGACCGGACTCCTTGCAATTGGGCGGCGGCCGTGGTATTCACGGGCAGGTACACGACGACTTCTCCAGGATCTTCGTACCGGCATGAGCGCTTACAGTAAAGTGACTTGTACATCTGTGTCGTCTTTCGGTGAGACAGGAGTACCACGAGAGTCGCGTGAAGGCGCAGAACATTCCCGGGTTACTCGAGGAGGCTGCATGTACAGGAGTACTCAGTACTTGCTCAGTACTCAGTGCTTAACCAGACTCGCGTGGCCAGCGGGAGCGTAAGCGCTGGAATCCATCGGCCGTTCCCGGCGACGCTTCGGGCACCGCGACTCGACTGCTCAGCGACGACCTCCACGACCTACATTCTTTTCTGTGCGTATCTCCGTCTACTGCTTCGTCTTTCTGTGCCTTGACTCCAGGGCGTCTCGCAGCTTCGACATGGCTTCAAAAGCAGTCGCCGCGACGGTGGTAAGTGACCGCCATACTGGAGAGGGCTTGTCGGAGGATTTTGTGACGTTTACGTGGGTGGTTGTGTCGTGTAGGACTTTGCCCGTCTCTACACTTCGCTCGGACTTGGCAAGGGTGAGTCTTGTTTTGCTGGGCAGCATCGTGATGGTCAGCGACTTACGGTGTCGCGGTGTAACAGAGACCATTGCGGCTCTCCAGGCGTTCCGCAAGCGGCACGGCGATGCCCAGCGCATCCACTCGCAGCTCGCGTCCCAGCCCACGACGGTCGACCTCGAGCACTACCGCTCCATCCTCCGGAACAAGGGCGTTGTTGACGAGGCCGAGAAGATCCTCCGTGAATTCAAGCCCGTCACGTACGACGTGAGCGCGCACATCAAGGCTATTGAGGCGTTTGAGACGAAGGCGGTGAGTGCGACATGTTGCTATCGAGAGTATACTTGTGGAACGGGACCGTTGAACGGACATGGTGGCGATAGGTTGCGAAGGCGAAGGAGACAACAGAGAAAATCGACGCGGAGCTCAAGGATCTCCAGGCGACCCTTGCCAACATCGAGGAGGCACGTCCCTTCGAGGACCTCACCGTGAGTTTTCAACGTTCTGTCTGTCGCTGCACTCCCTCTTGACCGCGTCAACTCTTCTTCATCAGGCGGAGGAGGTCGGCAAGGCGCACCCACGCATCGTCGAGGCTGTCGAGACGATGATCAAGAAGGGCAAGTGGACCGTCCCTGGTACGTAACACTTTTCATATGCTCCCGGCTGCGTGATGCTCAAATTTTCTAAAGGCTACAAGGAGAAGTTCGGCGACCTTTCTCTCATGTAAACATCGTCATGTTACACCCAGCTACAATAGATCCGGGAGGCGCTTGACGTTCCTGTTACGAGAGAATGACTGATTCTCGGACGTGCTGTAAAGTGCACAGAGTGGTACGGTTGCCGCATTCTTGCTTGTGACCGCTTGTTCCCGATTATCAACAAACTACATAAACCTTCACCAACGCGTTTGCGGGAACTTCCGAACCATCTTACCGCAGTCCTCCCACCTCCAGCGGATCCGCGCGACCTCAGCATCTACTTGTGTTCCCGGCAAGAGAATCAATCAGTCAACGATGGATTCAGACATGGAGCACGATGCGCCAGAGTCGATGCATATCGAGAACATGACACTAGCGCAACTACAGCGGGAGGCACCCCACATGTCGTGCGTTATGGTCTCCTCCATTTTCACGTCGACATGTACTGATTCAAGCGATGCATTGGTAGGAACGATATGGTATGTCCGGCGTGACTGAAAAGTCCATGGACTGATTGGTATCCTCGTCTTCTCAGATTGAGAGGTGTCTCGACCTGTTGGTGCAGACCGCAGCGAATATCCGCGAGATAGCAAATGGTCGCGAACCACTTTGCGCCGTTCCTGTCGAGATTCTTCATAGGATCATGGAGGCAATTCCGGTCCCTCTATATTATCGCGACGGGTCGATCGACACGTTCCAGCCATTCTGGCACAGCGCGACCAGGGACAGCGCAAGGCTCGTTCCTCTGACACAGACTTGTCGACACCTCCGGAGAGTGGCCTTGTCTGATCCACTTTTGTGGTCGACTGTGATCACACACCCGAGTCTTGCCTTCCGCTCATATGCATGGCGGAACGACAGCGCCCCTCTGGCGGTCGTGATGACCCCGTTCGACGGGTTCACGGACATCCTTGACGCGTTTTACTCCTCACACGCTCATCGTGTACGTGAACTCCACTTCACCGACATGGTTCATGGGCGTATCGATCATCTGCAATCCCTCATGAAGTTCAGTAGCCCGGGGCTGAGGTCATACACCTTTTGTGGTGAAAACGGTTTCGAGAGAGACCTACTCAAGATGTCGCTTAGGTGGCCGACGCACTCCTTGCCCCTACCTTCCGGTTCGACTGCGACACTCCGGGACATTCACATCCTAAGGATCCCACTGCTCCCCTCATCTCCCCTTCCTCAGCTCACCCATCTTGCCCTTTGCGAGATCTATATGCGGGGCCTACACATCGCTATCGCGAACGTCTTATCCCTCTGCCCAAGTCTTGAGTCCTTGGTCCTCAGCTCCCTCTTCGACATCGACAATGCGTCTATTCAGGACCCACAGCCCCTCTATATGAAGGAACTCCATCGTCTCACGATGCGTGATCTGGACGTGGTCGCTTTGCGTTTCTACCTCGCCTTACTCGCTTCAAACGGGACCTCTTCACAATCAGCTACCCAGCTGCTTATTGGTGCGGATCCTACCACGCCCTTCGTGTCCCAATGGCTGTCCCTTGAGGCCTTTCAGCCGGCAACAAGCATCGCGTTCACGCGTACTGAACTGTACAACCACGACTGGATGTCATTTACAAGGGTCAGCTCGGACCACGTCGCGCATGTGTCTCGGGAATTCTTTAGCAGAGGGTTTGATAGGTCCGGCACATTTAGGGGAAGTCCGCGATGGTACGCGAAGCTCATGCCACCCAGGGAAAGTCTCCTTGACGTTCGTGAGGTGTGGGTGGCGAACTCCGTCAGCAAAGAGCGCGACGTCGAGTTCGCATTCCTCCAGCCCACCATCGCATCCCTTCCAGCACTGGAGACCCTCGTCCTCAGAGACCACAGTCATGGTGGTGGCCATAGCGAACGTGATTCAATCTTCCCGGGCCTATCTATGTGCCCCAGTATGCTCGATCCATCGTTTCAGTCTCACCGTCTCAAGACCCTGCGCCTCATCTATGGCCTCAGACCCTCGAGACACCGGTCCCATACTTCGCCCAAATGGCGCCTGTCTTTCAAAACGATGCTCACGCAGCTCAAAACAGGGGCGTACGACTATCTCGAGCATCTGGTCGTGCAGATGGGACCCCAGCTCGTCGTCTGTGAGACGGATCTAGCGCTGTTGCGGGCGCACTTCACCACGGTGCAGTTGGAGAACGTCGACGAGGACCTGCCCGAGATGCCGCTTCCATCGTACTGTGACGATCCTAGAGCGGGACCGTACGGGAGTCAAGGTTGGGTGGGCTCAATTTGGTGAGGTGGTATGCAACCAGACCCTGGAAAGAATTCTTGTCCGAGTAAGAATATGCAAAATGACATGAGCTAGCTGGATTCGCGCATTGTATGTATGTAGAGGAGCGCGGCGTGTCAATCGACGTTGCAGTGTACGACATTCCGGTTGCACAAGAGCATGGCAACATACATAATTGCAAGTGGCAGAGACAGACTCGTTCATATTGAATACCGATCAGCTTTTGACATCGGCGGGACATCGGGCGTAGCTGAACTCAACGGTTTCTGCGCATTGAGCCCTTATCTGCGTCGGAAGGTGTAACACTATAGTCCAACGATTCAAGGGGTTGTCAGATGCTAACCAGCCTCTACCTTTAGTTACGAAACGATACAGCGACAGATATTACATTCGGTGGTATGCAGCAAGATCGCAGAGGCGGGAATATGTGCGTGGCGGCGAAGGCAAGTCATTACGGGCGTGAAGGATCCGGATGTGCGTCGGCGTTGCCTCGGAAAGAGTGCAGGGTGTGTGCGCGAGCGAATGCTCGAGGGATACGGGGTTGTGCATGAACAAATGCACGATCAGAAGAGATCTTCGAGTGTCATTTGTTTTACGATGTCCTGCGAGAAGAGATCAGCGTTGACATTCGGATGGCAGCGAGAGGGAGCACGGACCGTATTGGAGACCATCTGTACGAACTCGTCGAAGCTCAGCTTCCCGTCCCCGTCCTTGTCTGCCTCCATGATCGTCTTGTCTACGATCTGCTGCAGCTGCCCGTCCTTCAGGTTGTTCCCCACCATCATCTTCAGCACCAGGAAGAGCTCGCCGTTCGAGATGAAGCCGTCCCGGTCCATGTCATATACCTTGAACGCGACTGGATGGGGAGAGGACGTCCCGGTTGAAACCTCAGCCAGAAGAAGTGAGACAAAGGGACGCACATCGTAGCTTCTCTTCTCGACCTCCTCGACTGCTGAAGGCACTCAGCCCACCGACAAACTCTTGGAAGTCGACCGTTCCTCCGCCACTACAGGGGGGTGCGCATGTGAGTGTCCCAGTTCCAGGCGACCTTGTAAGGCGAAACAACATCTACACTCACTCCTCGTCGAAGATGGCAATTAACCGCGACGCAAGGGGATTGTTCGCGATCTGGGGTATTTGCAGGAACTCCTCGCGATCAATAGACCCCGAGCCATCACTTGAGAGTCACAGGAAGCGTCAGTAAGCCCTGGTCGGTGGGATGCAACCGTCGGACGCACCTATCGAGCTTCATGAACCGCTTCTTCAGCCGCTCCAGCTCGCTTGCGTTGACTGTCGGGAGAGGCACTCTGTGAGGAACTCTCGTTGGCGTGCAACACTTGGATACGCACAGTTGGACCGCTTCTGCATGTCCTCCATAAACTGAGACGCTACATGGCGGGCGAGGAAGCACCTCCGTCAAATGATGTCCGTAGGGTGATTGCGAGGGAGCGACGAACGTGACTGCCCCATCTTTGTTCAAATCGCGGATATCCAGGTAACAGCAGGTATGCGTAGAGAGTCTCGAGCAGGAGTCCGAGGTCCAGAGAGCGAGAGAGTGCAAGTCGAGCAGGAGAGAAGATAAACGGGTGTGGTTTTCAGCTGAGCCGGTCTGTAAAGACCTTGCAGCTGTAGACCCCGTGGGAACCTCGCCTCGAAGGGCGCCGAGCGCCCATTTCGTACTCATGCGCGAGGCCCACACAGGCGTCGGCGCCGTGCGCGACGGCGAGGACAGCCATGGCAGCGTGCGGAAGCTTGTCTAGCAGGATCGTCTCCGGTTCGCGCACTGCCTGCTCTACTCTCACCCCATATATACGCTCTGCGGCGGCATCACACCTGCTTTCCAGAAAACCGGACACCAAGAACAGCAGCACGCACCGCCTCGCGAATGCTGGACCTCGCTGCGACCTCAGAGCCTCCGGCCCGCACAGGCTGTACAGAACCTCATCCTTGGGTACCAGTGGAAATTCTAGTGACTTTGCCAGCGGCGTCGAAGAGAAGACACCGGCACTTGTCTTGTCGGACGCACAGAGGCGGACTATCTACGCGTTGTCGACTCCTCCTGGCAAAGCAGGAGTCGCCGTTATCCGAGTATCGGGCCCGGATGCCTTGGAAGTCTGGAGAGGCTTGGTCAAGACGCGAGGCGAAGGCAAGGGGAAAGTGAAAGCATGCGAGCCGGAACCGTGGAAGATGCACCGCTGCGAAATTGTGCATCCTGGTTCGGGCGAGGTGCTGGACGACGGTCTCGCAGTGTTCTTCAAGGGTGAGTCTCCATTACGTGCGTCAGGATCAGCCGAGTTGAACTGTTGGATCGCCAGGTCCGAGGTCGTTCACTACAGAGGATGTGCTCGAACTGCATGTACACTCGGGGCGCGCTATCATATCCTCAGTGCTGAATGCCATCTCGTTATTCCCATTCTGCCGCCCCGCTGAACGCGGAGAGTTCACAAGACGCGCATTCGAAGGCGGTCGCCTTGATCTCACCCAAGTAGAAGGGCTGAGAGACCTCATCGACGCTGAGACAGAAATCCAGCGCAAGCTGGCCCTGAGGACGGCTGGAGTACGTAGACTTGCTTCGGCAGTCAAGTGGGGTTCTGAATGTATGAGCAGGGATCTACCAGGGCTCGCCTCGAAGAGCTCCGAAACGAGACCATTCAATGCTTAGCCCTCGTCGAGGCCTTGATCGACTTCGGGGAGGGAGAAGAAATCGAGGAGGGAGTGTTCGAGCAAGGTTGGTCGTGACCGTCAGTGCTGCTATGTGGAAACGATACCATTGATAACTTCGAAGCAAGGGCACGAGTACTAAAGCTGCGCGATACCATTCGTCACCATCTCTCAGACAACCGTAGAGGAGAGATCATGCGTTCAGGCGTACGATTGGCCATATTTGGTCCGCCCAACGCCGGCAAGAGTAGTCTCCTCAACTTTCTAGGTGCGTGCTTATGGTAGCGCGTTTATGAACTTGCTTGCCTGACTTTTGGGTAGCACAGCGCGAGGCAGCTATCGTGACGCCTGTCCCTGGGACGACTCGGGATATCTTGGAACTCTCACTTGACATTGGTGGTTTGCCTGTCATCGTCGCAGACACTGCCGGGCTTCGCAAGACTGACGACATCGTCGAGAGCATAGGCGTGGACCGCGCGAAGCAGCTGTGAGTGCCTGTCAAACTCGACCTTGCAGAGTGAATAACAGCGATGCTATTTTCTAGAGTGGAGTCTTCCGACGTCTCGCTATGTGTACTCTCCGCTCCCGATGTGCTCGTCCGCTCGCAAGGCGGCGATTGGGATTTGAGACTGCCTTCCCCAGTCGCTCCGCTTGTCAAGGACGACACGTTCATCTTGCTGAACAAGACAGACTTAATGCCCCCGTCCGCCTTGGCACAATTGCCGTCCGGAACTACCTGGGCGGTCAGCCTCAGTACTGGCCACGGGACTCAAGCATTCATGGACAGCTTCGCCCGGGCTCTGCATAACAGGTTCGCCAGTTTTTCGGCTCTGTCCGTCACCTCGTCGCTCAGTCGTTTGTAGATACAGCCTGCTTGTGGAGAATGGGCTTGAAGCAGAGGAGCCCTTGATCACCCACGCCCGACAACGCGTACATTTGGAGAATGCGCTCGAGTTCCTCGAGGCATTCCTGGAGACTCGTGAGTCACATTGCCGTCAATCATACCGTCGCATCCTCACTGTGAGTTCCAGCTCCAGAGGATGTTGTGTTCGCCGCGGAAGAACTCCGATATGCAGCCCAAGCGATCGGCAAGATTTCTGGCGTCATTGATGTAGAAGATGTTCTGGACGCTGTCTTCCGCGACTTTTGCATCGGGAAGTAAGTTGTTTGGATGCAACTTGTAGTACGTGCACAGTCGTCGTTGGGGCACAACAATCGTGCGAAAGCTATTACATCCGTCGTTAAGAGGGTTCCAAGATTCTACGGTATGCCGGTAAGTTGGCGAGCAGCTATAGTATACTACGAATGATAGGTATCATGTACACGAAACGGAGACTCATGCGTGCGACATGCGCTGTAACGGAACCCAAGAACACTTATAGATACAAGCAAAGATTTACAGGGCGCCATGGACGTAAAGTTCTTGCACCGGAATGGGGGGAGGAGGATTTTGTGGAAAGGAATGAGCGACGAGATGCAAGATGGGGAGCGATACAATACTTAATCAACGCAAGGGGGACAACAAGCCATTTTGTGGTCAACGCAGCAACGCAGCCTAAACTAGCCTGAGGTGCATTGGCGCGGGAGCCATGCATGCGCGGCGTGCGTCACCTACGCACGCCTTTGGTCGACAACGTTGCAATCGACCAACACGCTCACAGTCAATCACAACACGCACAACACGCCGGCACTCACTTCGTCTCGATCTCCTGGCCCTTTAGGAAGTCCACGACCGCAAGGAGAGCGTGGTACTTCCGGCGCAACGCGAACATCATGTTCTGTGAGAGGCGGACAGACACGCGTCAACCTTGTGTCCCTGGCCAGTACGTTGCTACAGCACTCACCACGAACGCGACGGCGAGCCTCCGATGCCCGTGCGATGTCTCCGCCCGCTGGCGGCGTGTCTCCTGTAATGGCGGATGAGATCCTCCTCTATCACGGGGTAATCCGACTCGTGGGGGCAGTAGTCGCGGTCAGGGAGCTCTTGACACGTCATGGCAGGCCTCTGCGGATGGGGAGACGAAGAAACGCGTCAGCGACCGCCCACGGACGCGTCGTGTCACAAAGCAGCAGGGAAGCAAGCTACTCACCACTGCTACGGTGTCGGGCTCTTCGATGATCGGCTCCAAGCCTCCAAATGCGCCTCTGTGATCAACCGTGGTCTGCGGCAAGATAGGTTGATACCGCACCAGCGTGAGCGACGACGTTGACTAGACGACATACCATGAGATAGTCCTCGTCGCGGCGTCGGGATGTCATCGGGTACGGGTGGTACCGACGAAGGTGAGCGGAATGGTACGTCGGGAGGCGGGCGTTGCTGCGAGGCGCGAGGCCGGCCGTTGTCATCACGGTAGTGAACGACGGGTACGGAGGTTGAGAAAGGCGCATATATTGCGAGGAGAAACTACTACAGTGCGAGATGTGCGCGACGAGGGAAGTAGCGGTTGATATAGCGGAAGAAGGGGTACAAAAGAATGGGGGACGGGGCACGAGTAAGGGGGAAGGTGGTGGAAGGAAAAGAAGAGGGAATGGGGAACGGGATGTAAGCGACGCCCTTATATGGGGCCGAGTTGAGGAGAATAGAGGATAAGCGACAAAGATTTACGGATGAAGGAACCACGCTAGAGCGTTAGGCTCGCCCGATAGCCAGCGGGAAAAGCACGAGCTGCTGGCGGGTCCGTGATCGCCGCCGCACAACTCCGTGCTGTGGACCGCATATAACCGCCCATTTGACCACGCCCGCCCTGTCCGCACGCAACGTCTATCATCCACCCAGTTACGACCCTGAACTTCGACAGTATGCGTCACGGTACTCCCTTCTGAGCTAACAGGGCGACATATGACACACAAACACTTGAGCTCAAGTGGGAGCGCGCCGAACACGAGCCCTGAATAAATGTGGTCGTCCAGGACGACCACAGGTGGGGGGAGCCCCATCGCGCGCCAGCGCTTGTGCATGGTGACCCACACAGTCCATAACCCAGGGGGGTCACGACACTCAACTCCATTGTGTCTAGGCATCTACGACATGCGACGCAACGGACTCCAGGTCTTTCACTGGTGCACGCCAAATGCGGGCTCGGGACGTGTAACTTTCCGGAACGGGATGCGGTCACGCATCACGGGCGCCTCTCTGCCACAATGGCGATGCCCAAGTTGAGTACTTCTCTTCGCCCACCACAACACCTCCAAGTCATATGTCAAGGATAGACTGCGTGCCCTTGTCTGATTTCTGGCTTAGACCAACGTGGCTGCCTCAAGATGTGTGTGCAACTCCAATTTGTCTGCTGCAAGCCCGCCAAACCAAGCCAGCAAGAGCCACACCGCGACATCACCGGGGCAAGTACCCGGGCGAAAGCCGTGCAACCTATCCCAACATACGACCGTTTGACGGTATGGACTGGCGTGCACAACAAGACAAGACAAGACGTGAGGCGGACGCACCAATTACGAGATTCGCGACGAGCGACGAGCACAATGTGGCTTGAGCCACGGCCGCTACCCTGCGATATACGCAGGGCCAGAAAGCGTGAGCAACCGTCTTCGCATGGTCTTCACGCAAGCTGTAACTTCCCAGGAGGTCAGCGCGACCAGCCTACTGTTGTAACTGGTTGGCCGCGCTGTTCTTCATGGCATCCACTGTCTGTCTAGAGGGCTGACCCTGTCGAATAGCCTCACAAGTCCAGCGAATGTGCGCCTGTCTGTGGGACGGTCTTTTGTGGACGACCCCGGGAATTTTGAACCGTAAAGTCGGAAGTTATCGCACAAGAGCGCTGTCCGCCGAAGAGATGAGTTTGACCCTGGCACCGAGCAAGAAGGCAAAACGCAGCAGAGTGTGATCCAGCCAGAGGAAGTGAGCGTACAAGCGAAGACGAGCGAGCGAGCAGGAGCGGTCTCGGAGTCGATCACAATTTCGGGGTCCGCTGGAGGCTCTCTACGGCCCGCGCCACAAGCCACCCGCCAGCCTCCTCCTCCTCCTGCTGCCTCCAGTCTCCTCCAGCAAATGCTTGCAAGTGCCCCCGACTCTGGGACTCTCAATCCGAAATGCTCATGGCGACAGGACCCTACAGGACCTGTAGGCCAAGCCCGGGCCGCACATAGACGAGCACCGCGTGGTTTCGAGTCCGCCGAGCCCCTCGACTGGCCAACCACCACCCAGCCGCGGCGATCGCTACCTCTCCGACACCTATTCTCGCTTGTCGCTGGTACTCGACTTGTCACCGCACAGGCGTTACATTCTTCAAGCTTCACTTCGGATCGCGGAACGCACGATCATATATCGTTTGCTTGCGCCAATTCACCACTCTCTGCTGCCTTCTTAGCATCCTGCCTCACCTCGATCTTACAAACGTGCGGCGTCGCAGCTCCCTTTAGGTCCGCCCTCTCTTCCTCTGCATGTGCACCCACCCCATCATACCGATGCGGGCGTACGTTCCGCATGATAACATGTCGCTCAGTGGCATGTTAAAAGGTGCGTTATACTTTGTGCTCAACGTCTGTGTATGGTGTATCGATGAAATAGGGAGCACTCGAGGATACATACCTCGATGTGCGAGGACGTGCTTTCAAAGCGGACGTCCCTTCGGGTCCAGTAAGGACTATCCCTCAAGTAACCAAAATTACTTGGCTGCTTTGTATAGGCCCGTCATACCTTCCTGTCTACTTTTGCCCTATCGAACATCATCTCACGTTTCTCTGCACGCGATGGCGGAGCTCCTCGCGATGAGGCCTTTCTCAGAAGCCTGTGTGCGAAGAATCAAAAGAGACTGGTTTGCTACGTATAACCACCCGGGCGCGGAAGTATATGACATTGGCTGACTGTAAGATTTCGAGGGACTGTTGCAGATATGTAGAATGCTCATGAGGCCGTACGGCAGGCGTTGAAATCCTCGGGCGCGGGCGACCCTCGGACGACCCTGCTGTGGTTGTGGTACATATTCTGATTCAATACTAAATTATTGGCCAGGATCAGATGCCCAGTCCGGGTGAACCTTCGCAGTCAGCCCTCTGCCATCATCTGATTCGTCGCTTGGATGTGTGCGTGCTCACTGCTTGCTGGCAGGGCGGGCAAGGTACTCTGAAATCGTACAAGTTCAAGATATCCTTCGTCTCTCGAGTTCGAATGGTTCCGCTGGGGTTGGTGTCACCTGTTGATGGCCTGGCCGTTGCGCCGCCACTCAAACGTTGTGGCGCCTCCCTCCCAACGTCGTGGACTGACATGTCCAGGAATAGCTTAGCAAATGACCAGCCGCCGGGAGCTCGTGTGGTCCTGAAGTCTGCGGGGGGCTATAAGAATCAGCCTGCGTCGTCCTTGGAATCATCACAAACGCTATCTCTTGAACGGTTCAAGAGAGTGTCTGATGAGCAACGACGGGCATGGCATGGCGGGCAAGCCCGAGGTCACCGTCGCCCGAAGTCACCGTCTGGCGACCAGAGGACGACCATGACCAACGGTGTTTCAAATCAGCTCGATTTTGAGTGTTCCGTTCAGTGCCCCGTTCAGTTCAAGAAGGCAGACGATTGGCCCTTGCAGGCTCGGATGATCCGGCGCCTGCGAACCTGCCATCCTTCGACCATCAGACAGACCAATATTCCCTCCGTCATATGCTAATTCATCAGCTCGAATTCTGGACCGTCTGGTATTGAATGCGAGCAGGACAATCCTGCTCTCATAGTACGCTCGACGCTTAGAAGGATTGGATCGCGGACTGGGCATTGGTGGGCAGCGTCTGCCGAGTCACCGCCACCCATCACGATGACGGTCTTCTGGAAGCAGCGCCCGACGCTAAGAAACGGTGAGCAGCCATATCAGCCTCCCATTTCCGCTAGCCATCTCCGTCTCATCAGGCTGAAACTTGCATTGAATCCTCAAAGCCTTCCGCCGAATTTTGCGTCGCAGAAAGCAACAGAGGCGCGTTACTTAGTTCCCTCCCGCGACACGTACTAGTTGCCACGGTTGCGCCGAGACATTCAAGAGAAAGCTCGGGAACGGATATGGTCGCCGTGATGTCGCAAGCTGCACAAACCTATTCGCCTACCCGGGCGGTTCCAGAGCCTCGAGCGCGTCGCTGGAGACCATCACCCCGATTTAAATGAGATCACTCCAAGTTCCACTCTCCGCGCAAGCTAATCTTCTAGGTACCCTTCCGCTCGGCAGCAGCCCTCATTTTTCAGGTGACTTGACCGAGTCGCTGGCAACGCTTAGCTGCGGTGACCTTTTATAAACTCGAGACGGCGTCGTTGCGGCCCCCACATCGGGCGGCCAACCTTTGTCCCTCTCCGCTCCTGGCTTTACCCCGCTCACACATCGATCCGACATGGCGCCCCTCGACGGAACGTGAGTTCATGCGGCTTGAACGCACATTGCGTCCGACTTACGTGCGACGCAGTATGGGTCCCATCCTTCTGGGAGTCATCGTCTCCGGAATGTAAGCAGTCATGCGCCTGCTCGTGTGTTGCAGTCTGACATCGAAACGACTGCGCGTACAGATTCTATGGAGGTCAGTGTACTCAGCAACAAATGTAATTTGCGACTGTTCTGAATGATATCCGCCAGTTTCCCTTTCGCAGGTGTACTACTACTACACTCGCTACCCGCGCGACCCTCTGTACATGAAGCTGCTGGTTGCTGCCGTCTGGCTATCGGATACCTGTCATCAGGTGAGTTCGCCCTCTTCGCGTACGAGTCGGCCACGCTTGCTAACATCGTACAGGGCCTAATCTCACATAGTGGTAAGTCAACGTTCAGGTTCGTCCGTGCGATGCTGTGTCTCATCGCCCACAGTATACTGGTACTTGATCACCACCTATGGAGACCCTACAGCACTCACTAAACTCTCGAGGTTCGTTCCTCCAACGCATCCTCGATTTGCGGCCATGCTGACCAGCTCTTCAGTTCGATCATCATCGAGGTCATCTTCCAGGGGTTCACCGGCGTGCTGGTCCAGAGGTGAGCATGGCGTGAGATAGTTGTCCATGTGCTGACACGTTTCTAGTTTCTTCGCGGCCCGGATCTACAAGTGTGAGTTCGTCGGAATGATGGGGGCGCAATGCGTGCTAATATTGCGGTAGTGAGCGGGAAGAAAATCTACCTCGTCGTACCCGTGGTATGTCTCATCTCTCCCTCACGCAAGGGACCCTCCTAACATGTCCTCCACAGGTAATGATGATCATTGCGGAGTTTTGTATGTATCACTCAGAGCATCATGCAACTTCCTTGCTGACAGTGGTTGTGCGTCTCGCAGCCGTCTCGATGGCGTACGCTGCCAGGGCCCTGCAGTTCGAGTTCTTCGCGCAACTCAATGACATCAAGGTATGTGCTGTCCGCTCTTCAGCAACGTTTTCCGCGGCTCACTTCGAATGCAGGCTCTCTCCTTGTCGATCAATATCTTCGCGGCTGCCGGAGATGTGCTCATCGCCCTCATTTTGTGTACCATCCTCCAGATTTCAAAGACGGGCTTCGAGAGGTGCGTCGCTAATGTCATGTGATCTGACCGCGCGTTGAACAATTGTTCGCTCCAGGTCTAACACGCTCATCAACAAGCTTGTGAGTGTTCCGTGTATCTTGTTCACCTGCCGCTTGACTGAAATATTTGCAGATTCTCTTCTCCGTCAACACTGGCTTGCTGACCAGGTGCGTTCTCGTCACCGTGACCAGCTGATTACCAGAGTAAACATATGGACGATAGCATTTGCGCTTGCATGTCGCTCATCACCATCCTCGCCCTACCGACTACGTTCATTTACATCTTCTTCTTCTTCTTGATTGGTCGCTGTACGTACCCCCGTGGTTGTCGCCAGTATCCTCGTGCTCACTTCTCTCCACAGTGTACGCCAACTCTCTTATGGCCACGTTGAACGCACGCAAGGGTCTTCTCGATGGCTCGTCCAGAGGTGCTGAGACGTCGCTCTCCCTGCGCGACATCCACCCGTCCCACGCCCACACGGCGAACTTCAGCGTGAGTGCTCACCACCTGCCGACGTCACCAAGACCACGAACTTATCTGCTTTCCGCGTCGTCCAACAGAAACGCGACCACGGCGCTTCAGCCGGCATCGCCATCCGGATCGACACCCAGAAGGATTCGAGGCACGACGCCGAGCTGGAAGTACGTGGACCCTCCTTCCTCACCGTCGACGTGTAGACCCGTGTCTCTGAATTTCGTCTCGTCATGTATAGTACCAGTCGACGAAGTACGGCAGCTCCGACAAGCACATGGTCGAGGCTGTCTGA
The DNA here is from genome assembly GCA_004369055.1 of Polyporus arcularius HHB13444. Classification (NCBI taxonomy): domain Eukaryota; kingdom Fungi; phylum Basidiomycota; class Agaricomycetes; order Polyporales; family Polyporaceae; genus Polyporus; species Polyporus arcularius. The sequence continues at coordinate 22,498 of ML211400.1, forward strand.
TCGCCGCGTCGCCCCTTGTATTCCTTCCATCCCTATCGCTTTGCGCGCGGCCCCTCGCGGCGCCGACGTGATTCCAAATCCGCACAGAGGGTGCATACGTCTCCCATGCGCACCTGCGTCATCGTGGTGTGCACGGAGTGACAGCGGCTGCGGCTGCGGCTGCACTGTTGCTCCCGCTGCATGCGACGATGGCGCTCTCTTGTCCTTACTATATGTCTCTGGCTCGGCCGTCGCTTCAGTGTTTTACAGTATATGCTGTTCTATTAGCTCATAGATCTCCCGGAATGCATCCGTATTGTTGGACTGTGTGTAGTAGGCGGCGCCTCGCGAGGTGGTTAGCGGTGGCTTTCTATAGCTCCTTGCACCGCATCCCCTTTGGTCTCGCGCCCATCTCCTTTTTGCAAAAGCTCTGAACTTGCTCTGAACCACGACAAGCACTCCTCGTTCGTTTCTCGCCAACCGTGATAGTTCTTCCCATTGGAAGGTGGGACACGTCTACTGCTCGACAGTACGCGTGCATGAGAACCGGTGCGTACGCATGCGTAATCATCTCCCAGTGCGTACACAATCATCTTTCTCCAAGCTTCTCTATTCATTGTCCTTTCTTCATGCCTACTGCCCGCTTGCTACGATAAGCACTGCGTCAATCAGAGTGTGTGCGGCGCGCCCGATGTCTCAGTGATTGTCAAGCACTGCGTCGCATTTACTGCGATGCAATGCGGGAGAGTCGACCGCCGTCCCGCCACTTCCCTCGACACCTCCGGCTGGCCACTGCTAAACGCACTGCAATCAACCCTAGATGAGCAATGCATATCACTATGCATATGCCTCGATGAACCTGGCTCTCAACAGGCAGTTCATATGATTCTCATGACAGTTACAGCGATGACGCGTCACAGAAGAAAGTCTCTGTCTTCGACATCCAGTGTGCTACGCATCCTCGCACATCACGTCGGAGCCGCTAGTAGGTGCCCGCACGAGATTTCGAATCTGTGAAAACAATCCTTGGACTGGGCTGTCCCTCCATCGCGCTGAACGCGCGCGCTGGCGCACCCACTGCCGGGGAGGGAGCGCGAGACGAAAAAGGCGGCGGTGGTGTATAGACTGTGCCCGCACGAGATTCCGGCTCCGCTACGAAGATCCTTGTGGGGGCGTATTTCTCCGTCACGCTGAACGTGCGCATGTGTCCGATAATGGGCGCACCCACCCCCGGGGAAGAAGCGCGAGATGAGAAGGACGACGACGGCCAGGGGGTTGGAGGTGGAGGGAAGGTACTCGGGTCATCTGGGTTCTATGCAGTCTTGTCAGCTTACTCCTCTCATTGCGCAGATGCGAGTTCCACGCACGTATATCGGCATCGTATATGTGGACAAAAGCGACATGGACCTGTCTGTGTCCTGGCGTGTCTGGGTACGCCTGATGGCCGCGGACGTGGCTGGTTTCTCCGCGGCCTGACCGTGCGCGACGCGCTCGTAGTTCCTTCGACGGAGCAGAACATGATATAGGAGGACGCCAAGCAGGGCGAGGCCCAGAACGCCGCCCACAGCGGCGCCCACGATAACTCCCACATCTTGCGAAGGGGACGCGCTCGCAGGTGGCACCGTTGGTATCGGAGGCGTGTTGGTGCCGGTTGTGTCTGGAAGGCCTGCATCGACTGTGATGTCAGTACAAGCTCAGCATGTTGAACAGCACTTTACCTTGTTCCGATGCCGCTATTGCTTCGTATACGTTGAATCTATTCATTTTCTATGTGCGCGTCACCACTGAATTGTACAGGTATCTGCGGCTCGCTGTCAGCTTACCGTGACGTTTTGATACATCCAGGCGGGGATTGCTGTTCCAGATGGCACGGGGCGTGGATATCTTGTCGCAGTTGGTTGGTGGAAAAATTCTGCCAGGAACATATGGACATGAGGAGTACTCACGAGAGTATCGTCTTGTTCACGCAATGCGTTGTGTAATCCGTCCAGCTGTCCATCGCGCGGTGAGTCTGCCCTGGGCCGCTAGCATACAGATGGACTTACGCCAGAATCTTCTGGAGTGTGTTGGTCTGGCAGAGCTGACATGCCATGAGAGCGGTGTATATTACGGTGTTACAGCCGCATTCCAGGGTATCTGTTGTATTAGGCACATCATACATGTCGTAGTTGTAGTCAAGCGGTGGGACCATGTCTGTAAAAGAAGGAATGAGCAGGGGCCTTTGCCCTCCCTCCTAGGTCGACGACAATGCGTACCTTCGGGACCGGTGCACGGATAGTAGAGAGAGGCCGCGACGAAACAAGGGTTCTGACCTTTGGTGTTGGTCATCTGCGATGGGGCGGTCAGCTACGCCCATAAAAGTGTGACGAACCACACGAGCATACCCAAGTGAATTCTTCTAGGCACTCCGCGTGGCTGAACTGGGTCTTGACGAATGTGAACTGGAGTACAACATTCCAGAGGGCAGCAAGGAGCAAATGCATGCGCAGGCCTAGAATATGCTCGGACTTATAGCGGGTGGCTGCAGGTCGGGGACGAAGTATCATCGCTTTACCCGAACACCCAAGGATAAATGAACCACCGCCGGCGAGGCTGCAGGTACAATCAAGCATGCGTGCAGAGTTGCTGTTGTCGGGCCCAATGCGGTGAACGAGCGCGTGCTTGGGAACATATCAAGGTCTCTTTGGCTTGGACATCAACTGGTTTCAGGCCGCTCGCACTTCACAATTAGTGGATCTTTTGTAGGCTCCCGGCGGGCAATTACGCGATCGAACGCCGCCCGTAGTACTGCAGAGCGTACTATGACGGCTGCGAAGGTTCGATGCGCCCAAGATTCATGTAAGTACTCACGACAACAAACGGACAATCCGACGTACCATCTAGATGTTGTTTGATGTATGCCAGCAGGCTCACAGGCTTGATCGAACTACAAACGCCAGGATGAACCACCACCAGTGGGATATGTGAGTTTTGTCGACCTTGGCGAGACTTTATATCTTCCCTCGGACCGATGAACTGGCGCGAGGGTCGCGTGCGCACTGTGCCGAAGTGCTCGATACATGGATAGTGAAGAGCCCGGCGCCAGCGTGATAGTCATAATATATAGGAACCAGTGACATGCGCAACGGATCAAGCCAATAGATCACAATTCGTCGGATCAAGAAATCATTCCCCAACCCATGTAGAGCTTTATGTGGAGTGGAAATGCGTTCAATCAGTGCTACCGTTCATAGATTGAGGGCTGGAGACGTACCAAGTGGAAGATGTCAAGGGTAGGCCGAGCGATGATGGGCTCATCACACGGATGGGCTCTCCAATACCGGTGCAAGCCCCATATACTTCGCATGATGTCGCTGAAGTGCCGGAGAGCTTCAGCGGCGCTTGGTCTGCCCAGAGGATCATGCGCGGTCATCTGCAGAACGAGCGGCGCGAGCGCGGTGACGTTCGTGTATTTCTGGGATCTGCATCAGAACAACGACGCAAACCAGGCCAACTAACGCACTTCTACGAATGATGTGCGAATCAGGTTCCCCAGGATGAAGACGTCTACCTTGAATGGATCATAGGGCACGTCGTCAGAGAGTTCGGGGACATCTCTGTCAAGACCGTGTGATCCCGTCACGAGCCTGTTGGTATCGCCTAGGGCAAACATCGTCGAGATTCCAAAGTCGACATAGTGGTACTTGACCGGAACGGTGGAGCGGGGAAGATAAGGGGCCCCTTTCTCGGCATTCTCTGGCAGGCAGTAGTGTGCGACGGGGTGGAAGCCTTCAGGAAAGATGGCGCTGGCGTCCATCAAGACATTCCTATATGCGCAGTCACTGGAAGAAAGTCAGCAATCTGCTAGTCACACTGTCGTATCCCTGAACCTCAGCTCACCGGTGCGCCACGTTGTTCTCATGGAGGAAGAGGAGTCCCTGAGTTGCGCCGTGAGCGCCAGACGACAGAAACTGATCAAAGCTACTAACCTCTAGCAGCTGACCGACGCAGTCGAAGATGGACCCCACAGTATCAAACTCGACGTCATGTATCCTACGGAGGAAGGGCATGACCATGAAAGAGAGAGACGGATCTTCGAGGTCGTCCAGGACGTCGAGGACCGGGACACAGTGGTTACGAGGATCAAACCGCAGCGCATCCGAAGAGAAATACGTCGCGATACGCACTTCTTGCGAGTCTCTGACTACCTTCTTTATCATCACGAGCTTCCCGTCTGAGAGCCTTCTCGCGTCCATCAAGTGATGTCGACCTGGCTATGGCAGCATGAGCTTGCGTTCACAACGTCAAAGAACGATTGAGCTTTACCGGGACTGAATGACGATCGTCGGCATTAATAACACTTATGCTAGAGTCTTGCCTCCATGAGGGCACCCAACCGGGCCTGTATCGAGGCCGGAGGGTATAGCCTTTGGATACGAAGAACTCTTGCTTGCCCACCCAGTAGGTTTCGTAGGAACGAAGCTTGGCATACGCATCCTCGAGGGTACGAATTGTTGCATCATAGTCATTGGGCATAGCTTGCGCAATGGTGCAAGGGAGTAGCGACAATCGTCTATGGGGCCGGAGGTACTGAGTGTGAGTAGGTCCCGAAAGGATTAGGAGTGTAACGAAGAAATTTGTTGAACAGTACTGGGCGCGTCACGACACGCTCGGGCGCACATAGTACGCTCACACAACCTGGCAACGTGCGTGCCACGTTCACCTGCCTCGACAGACCTGTAAGATATCAATCATACATAAAAAAGATGCAGTTGTGCGCGCGAGCCAGGTGAACAGTATTGTGGCGACGTTGCTGCACGTAGTCGGGAGGCAAGATGATATGGGCGCTCGATATAGTTGCTGCGATGGAGGGGGAACCGCGACGGGTCCTGTATACACCATACTAGATTGTATGTACATCTGATGTATCGACACTGGGGACTGGAGCTCCGAGTCGCCAAGTTCCTCTACATGTCAAGCGTATGGACGCGACGGTGAGACCATGGCGCCCCGCCGCGCCCATCCGTTCCGTCCCGTCAGATCTCCGGAACACCTGTGTAAGTCGTAATCGGGTAACTACCGTAGTCCTGATCGCCGCCATAGAAGCTGGAAGCCGGATGATTTTGCATGGGCCCAGTAGCATGCATCCGCCCGCCCACGGATCCATCAGCTTGTCCGCTGGGTGTAGGCGGAACTGCCCCCATATCGGCAGGAGTCGAAAGAGTTTGAAACGAGGGGAAAGTGCGAGGGTCGTTCGGGTCCTGCATTGGAGAAATCAGCTTGTACTCAGGTATCACAGTGAACACAGGCAACGACGCACATATATCATGGACGGCGGGGAAACCATTGACATGGGCTTCAGACTGTGTTGGCTTTCATCAAAGACGGTAGAGAAGGGTCGGTTTGACGTCTCCGATTGTGTTTGACGTTGCAGGGTGCGCCGGCGGTGTGCAAAGTAAAAGACAATTGTTCCAAGCGAAAGGATGCCCAAGGCACCTCCGACGACACCTCCGACGATTGCTCCTATATTACTGGACTTCCCGGAGCTGGCGACATCCGTTTCGGCAGCATCTCGAGTCGGCGCCGCCGTGGACGCGCTTGACGAGAAGCTTGAAGAAGCGGTAGCAGTCGCAGTAGTGGAGGAGGTACTGGAACTCGATGAATTCTCGAAGGCTAAGCCTGTATGCAGGATTGAGTATAACCGCCTCTGATATAACAGGGCCTCAGGTACCTTCAGCCACTTGCTGAGCTGCCGTCACATTGAAATGATCAGTATCCTTGACTCGGAGAGGTGATCAGATCAATGTTGAGACGCCAGGCTGCCGCTCAGAGCTCACATATACATCCAGGTATGCCCATTGAGGGATGGGGATGGCGAAGCTGAAGGGGAAGCTTGACGCAAAACCCGAGCAACGTTAAGGGACCGCCGGATTCTCGAGGAGTTTCATATACACTCACGACCCATTAGTTTTTACGGAGCAATTCTGGGAATATCCGGACCACCTAAAGATCGCATTACTGGCTAGGTCTCAGGGAGCATCAGAAACGACTCACGGCTGTACTAGTTCAGTCATGTTCCACTGGCAGAGCTGGCAAGCCTCTATCAAGGAGTACGCAACGGTGTTGCAGAGGCAGTCGTTCTGTTCGGAGGGGCCCGTGTAGGCCTCGCCCAGCTTCAGTGGCGGAAGCGATTCTGAGGTATCCTCAGTCTACTGTCCATCGTACGCGACCAATTAGAAGCTCGGAACTCACGATGACTTGGAGGCTGATTCGTACACGGTATTTGCAGGTAAGCTACGAGAAGGCACGGGTCTTGTTCATGATCGTTGATCATCTGCAGCCTCATAGTCAGTGACCACTACAAACTGCCAACGATAGACACCCACCCATGACCACGGTCCCGGCTGTCCTGGGTTGTCCGGGTCCGAGTGGCAGTCCGCGAATGTGAGCTGAGCCGAGCCATGGCCGAGAAAGAGGCAGACTGAAAGACTGAGGAGCATAACACGAACGGACGTCATCTCTGAGGCCGCGAGAGTGGGCGGGAAATGCACAGCGGCATGAGGGTCGTCGTCAGTTAACCTCGAATAACATAGGCACGACCATGCGGTTCCAAGTGCATGCTGACCTGTGCATGAACACCCTTCTTCGAGATAATTTGATGCACATGCACGATGAACACTCACCACAAATTGTCTTGGCCGCTTCTTCCTGTGGATGCCAGCGTGGCGCACCGCCCTATAATTATGTCGCACGGATCAACATCGACTTTCTGTCCAGACGTTGAAATGTGGTCTAGCGTCGCCGCCCATAGCAGCGCTGAGAAGAGGACACTGGACCACGGTTTGGCCATCCATAGCATCCATCATGTCCCTAGTTAACGAATCGCGCAAGCGGGCGCAGGCCGAAGGAACGAGTTGAGTGTCCTTACTTTCCAGGAGCCTTGAAATTGCATTGTGCAAGCTTCCGTGTGGTTTCATGCTGCACATGGATGCGGCGTCTCCATGGGAACATACAGCTATTTCCATAACAAGTGGCCGCCCAACTCCGACAGACGCACGTACACTTTTGACGCGAATAATTCAAGAAATTCAGGAAATTCATGCGAGCCCAGTCTATGTCTTCGTAGGCCCTAAAATCAACGTGGTAGGGTTGCCCAAGGTACCTCCAGTCTGCCTGAGCAATTTGAGGGCCCGGTAAGCGTACTGTAGCGAGATGGATGCACCAGGTCGTCGATGGCTCTCAGAGCATCCTGCTCGAGCACTACGGTCGCATGCGACCTTTAATTTACTTCTATGACAGCGGTGTCTATTCTTGTTGCAGATTCAGTGCCTTTTGTGCCCCTCCGGCATGAAAGCCTCGCTGTAAATGCTCGCCGTCATCCACAGATATAAGCGCCCGATGACGGGAGCGCTGCGTCGTCCCATTGCTGGGGTATCTATGTCTTGCGGACGCTCACAAACTCACAGGAATACTAGAAGGACCCATACGAGCTCACATACATGCGTCGCTGGGCTCAGGAGGCACCCGCAATATCGAGGATTTTTC
>ML211401.1:0-29900 GCA_004369055.1 Polyporus arcularius HHB13444
AAGAACTCCGACGTGCTCGGCAAGAACGTAAGTCTGCGGTGCATATGCGCGCTCTACTGCAATGCTGACGGAGACCGCAGTTCAAGCAGGGCATCCCGATAGAAGTGGTGCCGTTCGCGTACACCAAGATCCTGCAGAATTTGCACCTTATTGGCTCGCCCACAGCAGAGCTGCGGATGGCCAAGGCCAAGGCAGGACCGGTGGTGTCGGACAACGGCAACTTCCTCATCGACGCACCCTTCCCGGAGGAGCTGATGAAGGATCCGTACACAGTGCGTGGACTCCGTTCACGGGCTTCACATGTGCTCGTTGACTGACCACTTGCGTTTTCAGCTTTTGACACGCATCAAGATGCTCACGGGCGTTGTCGAGGTCGGCCTGTTCTGCCAGATGGCCAAGGCGGCGTACTTTGGGAACCAGGACGGAAGCGTGACCATCAAGTGGCACGACGGCCGCATAGAGAAGGTCGACAAACCTGCCAGCCCTGTCGCCAAGCCCACTGTAGAGTAGACGCGGCGCATATATTACATTGGGGGAATGGATCTATATAGAAGAAGGTGAGTACAGGCACGTCTGGTCAGATCGAATGGCTCTGACGGCTTCCGCAGAATACTTATGTATGATGTATATTTGCTCCGGAGTCGTGCTGTACGAGCGTGTGTCTTGGAATACATTGGCTGGCCACCTTTCGACCCTGTGTGTCAGCGCTTCAGCATTGGCATCGTCCATGCATCTGTTACGTGGTGAGTTTCTGCGAAGAATCTGATGCTCACGCTGTCCACAGCCTCGTACACGATTCTTGCGAGCCAAAGCGGCGGGAAGTCAAAGCGAGTCACGTGCCGAAGGATCCTCAAGCGCGGTGGCGACATCCCTCGCGGTGAGCAGTAGGACGGCTCATTGTTTTGAACGAGAAGCTCAAGGAAAGCTAATCGAAACGCTAACCCATAGGATCGTCGCTCGGATGCTTCCCTGTGACGTAACAGGATGTAACCACTACCTGGGAGGACCGTCTCGCTCTACGCCAGTCGCACTGCCCACGCCTCTGCAGAGGGACAGTGGCTCGAAAGCAAACAGAGACACATATACGCCTCCAGTGAGCCACTCAAGAACCAAACACGAGCAAGCACAGGAGTCGCCATACCAGGCAAGACACGAGGGCGAGTGGCTCAACGCGCTTCCGCACTTGTTTGGCCGTGATTGCAAACCTTCCAACCCAGGCAGTAAGCAATCCATCGCTCGCAACCAGCGCAAAAGCGCGATTGAGAGGCAATCCGCCCTGCCAATGCCCGGCTATAAATCAGGGCCCTTTGGGGCCAATGGACCTCATCCCCCGACGCCTCTGCGCATCCCCCGAACATACTCCCCCCTCCCGAGACCTTCGCCGCCATCCAGAGCCACATCCTACTCGAGCTAGCATCCTAGCCACATCCCTACCACATACATCCCATACCCTCCCGCACCACCCACACCACCAACCACCATGCCTTGCCAGCGTAACAAGCCTGGTCCCAAGCCTCGCAAGCCACTCAAGGTATTATCTGCCTCGTACAAAACATACCGCGCATAGGCTAACCACGCTGTCCCTCCTGCAGTATGTGTGCGCTGAATGTGGCCAGAAGCTCGCCGGAGACCTCCCGCGGCATATGCGTAGTATGCACAGCAAAGATGAAGCGTCGAAGTAGTACGTGTACCTGCTTCTGGTGTGGTCGACGCTCGTAGCTCATCTCCTCTCGCAGCCTCTACTGGTGCCCTGTCCCGGGATGCAACAGGTCTCAGAAACGCGGGAACAAGGGCTTCACGCAGCTGTGTAATATGCAAACGCATCGTGAATCCCGGCAGTACGTCTCTCAGGCCTTCGACCAACTGCATGCACTGACAGTCCGCCCTTCCCGATAGCCTGAAGGCCAAGCACATATGTCCGCATTTTTGGCTTTGTCAAGGCGTCGTCATCCCCTGCGCAAGGGAGTTGCGTGAAGCATCTTCTCTTTCCAGGCACCGGGCGGACCTGCACAACTATCGTGCCCACGATCCGCTCACCGATGTCGCGATACCTACCCTTTGCACGGCGAGCCACTGCCTGCCTGACTCAGAGTGTGGCAGGGCGCCCGCGAAAGGGTCTGACACTGGCTCTGGCACTGGCAGGAGTCAGGACAAGGGCAAGGGCGGAGGCAAAGGGAAGGGAAAGGGAAAGCATCTCGTGGAGGAGGCATTTTACCAGGAGGAGGAACTCCTTGAGAACGCTCCCTTCGTTGACCCTTTTGCCTCGAACGACGCCAAGTGCCAGAAGCTCGCCTCTGATGACCTCCCTTTGTGGACATCGTTGCCCTCCTCTTCCTACGGCGTCTCCTGCGCAACCACCCCGGACCACGTCGAGACTTTCACCAGCCAACTCCTCTCTGTGAGCGTCCCCGTGGAGCAACACGACCAAGCTCTCTATGAGCTCCAGCAGAACCCGCTGTTTACGGCCTTCGATTCAGTCCTCGCGAGCCTCGAGCCTGTGCCCGCGGCCTCTGTCTCCGTGCCGCCCTCTACCTGCACCATCGTCCGGCACCTGTCATTGCCGCAGATGCACCAAGGCTACCCGCAGGCTTCAATGCAGCCGGGACAGTTCTTCGGCGAGCAGATGGCTGTGGTCAAGCCGTACCCTCCCTCGCGCGAGTCGACGGTCTCGCCCGCCTCTGCAGCTAGCCCTCCACGTCGGGCTGGCAGCTGGCCTCAGACGCTCTACGATTTCAGCCCATACCGTGTTTGAGTGCGCCTCTCACCCGCCTCCGCCTCCGCCTCCCTCTCTCCTCTCTTGTCTCTTGTCTCTCATCTTCATACCACATCTCTCAATTCCTCTACTCATATCATCGGCATCGGCATCTCATCGTCCAATCTATCTCCATCTGCATTAACATTATTTGCTCACTTCATCTATCGGGACATTCTTGCTATTGTACACACATCCTATCTGGACTCACACACACATACTTTCACCGGCACGCCCACGTGCTTTGTACTCCTCGACACTCTGCATTCTTCTTCGCCTCTGGATCTTACTGTCCAGTGGCATTGGTTTCTCTCTGCCTCTGTCTCTCATACCCGCGTGTTGTTCGCTCCTGTGTAACTCCATAGCTTCGCGCCTGGCGGTTTGACGAAAATATACGGACCCGCATCTGGGTTCTATTGTCGGTTACTTGGATATGTGTGATTTACACGACGGACTATGTACTACAAGGTGGTTTGGACGACCTAAACAGGGCTCTCAATTGCCTTGAGAAATCGAGCGGCATCGGCGCTAATTGTGTCATTGTCGCCCGGCTTGACTTGCAACCACCACGATCACTGCTTCATACTCATTCAAGTTTCCGCCATTCCTTCCGTAGTGACCACAACTTCGTAATTGACATCTTGAGCTCTTCAGCATGCCGCATATAGCCGCATTCGAACCATCAAATCAGCCGCCGCCGGGATCTGCTTCATGATCTTCTCGAAGCCACAGCAGCCATGTACCACGAGCCACTGGAGCGGACCGCCATGTAGTTCCAGCATCGTGCACCACGGTCCGTTCAACATAGAATTTCTGTCGCGGACCATCCAGCTGACCAACCAGCAGATACCCAGCCAAAGTACTGGCAAATGGTCACGTCTCTCCTCCCGTGACGAGATGGTCCCAATTTGTGCTCGGTCGCAGTCCAGAACGAGACAGCGAGCACGTACGATAGTGAGTACTACAAGCTACTCTTGTATGCGTTCAAAGGTTTGACACGCGCATTGGTGTTGGTACCAAGCACGAGCAGTTTACGCAGCCGACGGAGCGCACGGATTCCGGTGCCGCCTTACTCTCGGAGAAATGCCAGACAGAAGCTCGAGGAAGCACACCAGCCATGCGGAGCCGCACCTGTAGAAGTTCGGACCTCATACTCGTGTCTGCTATAAAGCCGCCGGGATTCAAACCGTTCGTGCAGGCTGCTGACCACGATGCGTGCGCTCTACCTCGTCGCACCTCTATTCGCTGTGTTCTCTCTCGTGCGCCCTGGCGCAGGGCAGGCCGCCACCCTTGGGCTGCAGGATGGATTCCTCTCGTTCGATACCCCTTCCTTCAGCGTGCAGCTGGTCAAGGATTCGCAGACGCTGTACTCGCTGAAGACAAAGGGCAACCCGTCGGGCTTCGATTTCATACCCGCGGATGTCATGACCCAGCGTCAGTCGAACGGCAACTACCACCTCGGCGACATTACCTTCCGCGCTCGCTTGGTTGGTTCTTCCGCTTGGACCAGTGGCGACACCGCTGCTCAGCGTCGCAACGTCTCAGCGTTAGCAGCCTCTGGCAGCACGCTTGCAGCTGCGAGTTTATCACCAACGCTTCCGAGCGGATCGCTCCTGAACATCACGCGGAGATGGGTACTCGAGAACGGCCAGCTCCAGCTCCTCTTCGACGTCACCAACTCGCAGAAGCAAGCGGTCGAGATCGGATCCCTTGGTGCGCCGCTGGAGTTCAATAACGTACGAACCCAACTCCTCGAGAGCTTCGACTGCATCCACTGACACCATCTTTGGCCATCTCAGATTTTCACCGGCCGCACCGCGGCACAGACCAACGAGCTCTGCAGTCTTTTTGATCCATACATCGGTCAGGATGCTGGCTACGTCCAGGTGACGCCGCTACTTGGGACACTGCCGCCGCTCGTCGTAGTGCCTGTGGGCCGGTCGCCTCTGGAAGGATGGCGTTTCCTCCGGGAGAGCACGTCGCAGGCGCTCGGCTACCAGTCGCAGACCTTCGAGGGACTGTACGAATGGCAATTCCATACCCTCGCGTACGCGCAGAACGAGTGGAAGAACGTCACACCGTGGAACGCACCTTCGTCAGCAACTTTGCAGCCTGGGGAGACCCGGACGTATGGCCTTGGGTTCATCCTTGCCCCGTCTATCCGAGGTATCGAGAGCGCGCTCCAGGCGGCGAAGCGTCCCGTCGCCGTTGGCATTCCCGGATACATCCTTCCATCTGACCAGCAGGGGAAGCTATTCCTCAGCTACCCTTCTGCCGTGAAGTCCCTCGCAGTTAGCCCGAGTGGCGCTCTGTCGTGGACCACAACCACCGACGCGACCTCCTCGAGCTGGGTTGGCTACGCCGTCACCGCTCACGCATGGGGCCGCTCCCGCCTCACCGTTACTTACGCGGACGGGGCCGTCCAGACAGTCCACTTCTACGTCACGAAGGCTGCCACTCAGGCCATCGCAGACCTCGGCAATTTCCTCACAACGGACTCATGGTTCGATGATCCGTCAGACCCCTTCCACCGCTCACCCTCCGTCATCAGCTACGACCGAGAAGTCAATGCGGTGGTCAAGAACGACCCGCGTGCGTGGATCCCGGGTTTAAGTGACGAGGCGGGCGCAGGGTCGTGGCTCGCCGCATCGTTGAAGCAGTTCACGCAACCGAATGCGAAGGAGGTGGCCAAAATGGAACAATTCGTGAACCAGACGTTGTGGGGATCCATTCAGAATAGCAACGGTTAGTCTTTCGCTCGTTGATCGTTTGCCTTGATGATCGAAGCTGTTTTACGCAGGTACTGTGAAGAAGGTGCGACAGTCCTTGCGCCTGTATCTATTATAGTTACTGATGCTTTTCGTTCAGTCCGTCTACTTCTACCAACCCGAACTCGTGCCGAACTACACGTATCCTTCCACCATTGACTGGGGTGTCTGGTGGTCTTGGAACGAGGCAGCGTCATATGCGACCGACCGTGCTTACGACTACGTGCACGTCATCGCGGCGTACTGGTCCTTGTATCGTGTCGCGCGGAACTACCCGGAGCTCGTAAAGACTCACACTTGGGAATGGTACATCAACCAGGCCGTCATGACCGTTGCCACGATGACGAACGGGCGCGTGGGGTACGCGAACGACGGGCTAATGGAGGAGACGGTCATCCGCTATCTGCTCGACGATTTGAAGAGGGAGGGTCTGACCGCCAATGCGACGCTCGTGGAGAGCAGGATGCAGGCGAGAGAGGAGGTCTGGGCTGGAGAGCGATATCCGTAAGTCTCACAACCATCTCCAGCACCGCATGCTAAGTCTCTATGTAGCTTCGGTTCGGAGATGGCGTGGGACTCCACTGGTCAGGAAGGCGTGTACGCATGGGCTACCTACTTCAACGACACTGTCACTGCCACGAACGCGCTCAATTCTATTCTGGCGTACCAGCCGACGGTCCCGCACTGGGGCTACAACGGGAACGCCCGCCGCTACTGGTGAGTACTGCAGAACGTGAGCATCTATTAGAACGAAGCTCATCATACGTTCCGCAGGGACAACGTCTACGGTGGAAAGCTGCAGCGCATCGAGCGGCAAATTCACCACTACGGTAGCGGTTTGAACGCCATCCCGCTCATCTCGCAGTTCCGCGCCACGCCCGATGACTACTACCTGCTGCGCGTCGGCTTCGGCGGGCTCTCTGGACCACTGTCCAACATCGATCAAGGCGGCTTCGCAGCGGCATCCTTCCACTCGTTCGCGGACACGCTCAAATGGGATGGCTACTCAGGCGACTACGGCCCCAACTTCGTTGGACACGCGCTCGAGATAGGCACGTACATCATCGAGCACCCCAACTTCGGGTGGCAGGCGTTCGGCGGAAACGTCGTGTCGAAGTCGCCGACGGTGAAGGTGCAGACGCTGGACTCCATCCGCAGGAGGGTGTTCCTTGCGCCTTTGGGTGCGTGGCTCACATTGGACGCGGGAGCGTTCTCCGAGGTCGAGTTCGATCCTGCAAAGCGCACGGTCCACTTGACTATTACCCCGTCTGCAGGAGGGGTGTCGGGAGCTGCTTCTGCTCCCGAAGCCCGTCTGCTCGTACAGAACACCGCGAGCAATGGGCTCGGGGTACTGAAGCCTAGCACGAAGCTGGGTCAGGATGCTGGTGCTTGGGTGGTACCGTTCAAGGGCGGTGTCGCGTCGGTCACGTTGAGTTTGTAAACGACGAGGTTACCCATTGTTGAAATGAGCTATCAGTACATTTTTCGCTGTCTCTCCGTCTGCGCTTTCTAGATCTAAGCCAACAAGATACGACTACAAGGTCAACAGCAACTTCAGATATGATACCTAGGCGGACATCGAGTACGCTCTCCAGACCCGGTCCGCAACGATCTTCTTCGGACAGTGACGGCCAGTCCACAAGTGGAACTGGTGGTAGCCTTGCTCAAGCAACACCTCGACACCCTTGACCGTCCTCCACTCCTTCCCCACATTCTTCGCGAGCACGAGCAGAGGCGTCTCGGCTGGCTTGTACGCCATGTCGATAACGACCCCTCCCGGCGCCGACAGGATCGAGCTGCGAAGGAAGATGGAATCGTTCACCAACGGCTCGAGCGACGTCGCAGAGGCGGGGACCGTAGAGATGATAACGGTAGGAGCGGGTCCGTCATCAGGCCACTTCCCGAGCTCCTCTACCAGTTTGATGTTGACGTCGGGGAATGCGTCGACGAGGGCCTCCGCGCTGCTCTTGGTGCGGTTGAACAAGTAGACCGTCGGGACTCCCAGCTTCCACAGAGCGTAGATCGCCGCGCGGGCCGTTCCGCCTGCGCCGATGATCAGACCTGCTTCGGGCTTGAGCACGCTCGGCGGGAGAGATCTCCGGATGCTCTGGGTGATGCCACGCCAGTCGGTGTTCTCCCCGTAGAGCATCGTCGAGCCGTCCTCCCTCGTGACGGGGATGACGGTGTTGACAGCGCCAATAGCCTCCGCGTCGGGTGAGAGGCAATCCAGCAGAGGCATGATGTCACGCTTGAAGGGGATGGTGACCGACGCTCCGCCGAAGGTAGGGAGCGTGATGGCCGCTTTGATCTCCTCGCCAACGGATTCTGTCTCAAAGAGCTCGTACTTGTGCGGGAGGCCGAGCGCCTCGAACGCCGTGTTGTGCAGGGTTGGGGACATAGAGTGCGCAATCGGTGTGCCGAAGAGGAAGAACCTCTTCGCAGGGAGCTGGCCGAGTAAGTGAAGAGCGGTCTGGATTTGCGCGAAGGAGAGCTGACCAGGGGCAGCTTTGTTCGGCAGGAGCGGATGCGTCACCGGACTGAACGTAGAGTTCAAAATGCGCGACATCTGGCCCTCGACACCCATATTGATCGCGATGATGGGCTTTGCGTCGGGACCGGCCTGCGCACGGAGGACGAACTGGTGCAACGCGAAGTTGTCCTCGATCCCGTCCGCCTTCCCGACGATCTTGACAATGTCCCCGTACTCGTGTGCGACGCGGTACTTCGCCTCGACAGGCTTGCCATCCCAGCGCATCTTGCCGCTCCAGTCGTGCCATGACGCGATGATCTTTGAGTGTCCCTTGCGAGCGATGAGGTCGGTGATGTTCTTCTCTGACCACGAGATCTCGATGTCGATGTACTCTATACCCAGGCGTACCGCAGCGACGAAGAGCTCAAAGGCCTCCTTCTCAGCATGGTCGGGGAACTGACCTCCCTGGGACACGGTACGAACCGTGAAGATGATGGGAAGAGTGGTCTTGTGTCGCAGAGCGGCGACCTGGTTGCTCACGTAGGCGGTGGGTGGGATGTAAGGTCCAAGCTTGTCGAAGTCCCTCGGAGAGCGGAGAAGATCAACGCGCAGCTCGACAGCGTCAACACCTGCAGTCATCTCCTGGATGTGTGGCAGCGCGGGAGTGATGTCCGGGTATGTCAGGCAGAGGAAGTACGACCGCCGTCCCTTGGCAAGGTTCGGAGCATAGTTGGGGCGCTGAGCCGTGATGTGGTGGAAGAACCGCGAGACCTCGTCGCGCACGCTGAGAGTGGAGGGAGCCGTCTTGGAGTCATCTTCTGCGAGAGTGTCCGTTGAGCTCAGAACGCCAGTGTAGTTGACAAACTCGTAGCTGCAGCACTCGGCGAACCACGGCTGGCGGCGCTTGAAGACGTCGATGACAGGCTCGCCGTACGCGGGACGAGCTGTCTCCTCTCCGAGATACGTGATGATCTCATCGATCTCCCTGATGATGTGGACAACCGGGCCTTTCTTTGCGTAGGCTTTGAGGGCTTCCCGAGCATCCGGCGTCTCTACAATTCCTCCGCCGAGACTGAGAACGTGTCTCTGACCGTGTTGTGCTAGTAACTCTTGAAGAATCGCCGTCTCAGCCGCACGGAAGGCCGGCCAGCCGTTCTTCTGGACGAACTCGCGGACACCAATGGAATGCTTCTGCTCGGACACGGCGTCGGCGTCGAGGAATTGCCACCCAAGGGCTGACGCCGCGAGCTCGCCAATGAAAGTCTTGCCAGAACCCCGCATCCCGATGACGACCACTGACGCCTCAGAGGGTCCTTCCGTGGGACGACTGGCCGACGCGATGCCCCCCTGAACAGAGGGGAGCTCAACGCCTTCGACTTCAAGACCGATCTGCAGTAGAGGTCAGCATCTTCGATGAAGTGAAGGGGTTACGCAACTTGCCTTGTTCGACAGATCGTCCCACCAGTTAGGCCAGGTCTTCTCCACACAACGCTTCTCCTCGATGATGGTGTCTTTGACCACACTCCCGAGGACGCTGAACGCCATCGCGACACGGTGATCGTCGTAGCAGTGTACGCTCACGCCCTCCTTCAGCTCCGAGAGGGGCTTTCCGTAGATCTCGAGACCATCATCCAATTCAAGCGTCTCCACGCCGAACTTGGCTGCAAACAAGGTCAGCTATCGCTTCGTACTGAGCCTGCAGATGGCACACACCGAGCTCGTCGATCATAGCCTTGATGCGGTTGCATTCCTTGACCCTCTGGTTCGCAATCCCGATGATACGAGTAGTCGTAGGCCGGCTTCCGTCTCGAAGTGTCCTCTCCTCATTCGGCGGCAACGTCGCGACGGCAGCAAGGACAGACGCAGTCAAGAAAGCGTCCGTCATTGGCTCCATGTCGACCAGTCCAATCGCCTTCAGCTGACCAAGCGGCGGGCCCGTGACAGTGGTCTCCGTCTCCGTTTGCACAACCGTGCACCCCATCGGCTCAAGGACTTCCTTCGCGAACCGCGCATCTCCCTGAAGCGAGGCGGACCCGATGTTGGTGATCGTGCAAGTGGCACCAGTGATCGCCGCGATGGCGAGCGGGTAAGTCGCGCTGCTGGCGTCGCTCTCAATGTTGTATACGGCAGGGTTGTGGTACACGCCCTTGGGGATGCGGTACACGTCGAGCAGCTTCCCGCTTTCGGTGTCCTTGACGCGCTCGACATCGATCCCGAACGTCTTCATCATCGCAATCGTCATGTCGATGTAGGGCTGGGAGATGACCTGGCCACCCGTCAGTTCGAGCGTGACAGGCTCGGCAGCGTACGGCGCGCACAGCAAGATCGATGAGACGTATTGGCTGGACACGCTCGCGGCGAGACGGATGTGCGCGCCCTTTAGGCCGGCAGGTGCAATAGACAGCGGGAGGCACCCCTGCGACTCGAGGTAGTCGATGCTGCTGCCGTTTGCACGGAGCGCATCCACGAGCGGCCCGATGGGGCGCTGCTTCATGCGAGCGTTGCCTGTGATCACGGTGCGCTGCTCGCCCGTGCTTGCGCTGACGAGCGTGCACACGGTGGTGAGGAAACGAGCTGCGGTACCTGCGTTACCGAGGTACACTGCCTTGTTATCTTTGGGGACGGCGAGCGAGCCTCCGCCGCCGGTGACGACGAGGGTTTCGCCGCCATCTTCCCATTCAAATGTCGCGCCCTTGAGCTCAACGAGGGCGTTCATCATGACCTGGGTGTCGTCGGAGTGAAGGAGGTTCTTGAGGCGGCAGGTACCAGTCGCTAGCGCAGCAAGCAGCAGCGCGCGGTTGGAGATACTCTTGCTGCCCGGCGTGGCCATGCGGATCGGGCTCTTGCTAGGGAAAGCAGGGACAACCTTGGCGGCTTCTGAGAGCGTCCTCGCAATGACGGAGTCCGCTACAACGGTCGCCTTCTGCTCGTACGTCGCACCGATGCGCGAGAGGATGACGATCTTCTTCTGCGGGCCGCTGTTCTTCTTGTCGATCTTCATGATATCGAGGAGCCTCGCCACCGACAGCGAACGCGCTGCTGGCAGGCTCGCGATCCTGGGGTCGGAAAGCGACACGGGGAGGTTGTACGCCTTCAGGCACCGCGTAAGCCGGCCGACTGCGACCTGGCTAAGCACGCCAAGCTGGCGCGCCACCTCAGCCTCGAGGATCATGCCCACGGAGACGCACTCCCCATGCAGCATTGCCGGCGTAAGGACGGCTTCGATTGCATGGCCGATTGTGTGGCCAAAGTTGACAAGGTTGCGCAGACCGGTCTCGCGCTCGTCGATGGTGACAATGTGCGCCTTCACCCCGATAGACCCCGCAATAACGGAGAGGAGCAGCTGCTGAGCGGGCGAGCGCGTCGCCTCCGTGCGTCCTGCGAAGTCGCTGGATGGCGTCTGGATCGCGGCGAATATCTCTGCGGCGCGCAACTCGAGGGCGGCGAACTCCTTCTCGTCCCAGATCGCGGCGGTCTTGACGACCTCGGCCATGCCGTTCGAGAACTCGCGCGCGGGGAGTGTCTCAAGGAAGGCGGCGTCGATGAAGATGTACTCGGGCTGCCAGAACGCGCCGATGAGGTTCTTCCCGTGGGGCGTGTCGATCGCAGTCTTGCCTCCTACGCTGGAGTCAACCATTGCGAGCAAAGTGGTGGGGATCTGGACGAAGCGGACGCCTCGCATGCTGGGCTGAAATTAGACATGCACGCGATGCAGAATATACACGACGAACGAGGCTCTCTGTCAGGACCCACAAGCGTTGCTAGAGGTACGAGAATGGTGGAAGTGTAAGTTCGCCCGCTGCCGGACTCCCTTTTCTTGAGATGTTCAGTCGCCCACCACCGCGATGGGGGAGGAGGCGACCTTGTTCGCATGCGTGCGTGTATATGCACCCAGAGACTTCCTCATGTCGAGTATGTCACTGGCTCTCTCACAGCAGGCGTGATCCTCGGATCATATAGTGGGACGAGGAATTATAGGCTGGCAAGCGAGCCTACTTCAAGCCACCGCCGGAGGCTCATCTCTGCGTCCTCATGTGTCTCATTTTTCCCAGCCAAGGGCGAACGAACTTTGCACTGCCACAATTCTCGTCGTGACACTGAGGAAACGGTGCGTGCCAGTTCCGGAAGCCACTGGATCTCGGGCCTTGTCCGTCGTGTACATAGCAAGGGGAGTGAGTACTCACAAGGTTGCCGCGACGAATCCTACGAGATCCCCAATGACGCCACCTCCAAGCGCGAGTATCACAGTATCCCGCGTGCACTTGCTGAGCAGCAGGAAGTCTTCGATCTCGGCCTTACCCTCCCTGCTCTTCGAGGTCTCCCCGGGTGAGACCACATACGTGAGAAACCTCGCATTCCCGGCTGCCTTGTCGAACTCGGCCTGGAAGGTGTCCAGGTGTAGGTTGCCTACGTTTGTGTCGGTTACGAGGACATACGTCGAGGATGGGAGGGTCTCGGTGACGGTCTTGACAATGTATGGGACGAGGTGGAATCCGCAGTGAATAGACTCCTTCCCGAGGATGGAGACCTTGCGCACGTCGGCCACGCTCATGGTGGGTATTTGGGGGATTGCTTCAGCACCCTAGCTTGCCCTATCCTGCCGTTAAGTATTCTGGTCAACCGCTGGAACACCGATGGATGTCGGATCGAACTCACTGCCTGGTGTGGCGGAACGGATGAAGGGCGGACTTCCCTGTCGTGAGATTCGCACCTCAGCGCCGGCAGAAAGATATCGAGCGACATACTGATGAGCGTGTACGGTGTGCTGAATGGCGAATACGTCGCAGGGGAACCCGTGGACGTCGTGGGCAACGATGAGCAGACTTGTAAGTAAAAAGTCCCGCCATGACTCTGTTCCGGGAATATCGGAATTGGGTAAGCGCCCATATGTATAGAACCTCCTTGCAAGTAAGTAGTATTACTAGTAGTAAGTCGGGCGCGAAATCCCTCATAACATTCTTGACCTTCTAGCTCGCAGTGATAACCATTTGCACGCACATGTGCTTCAGTGCTTCATTCGCGCCGTAGTAGATGGCGACGGGAGCAGTGGTATACGTAATACACACAATGAAAGCAGCTACATAAACCTCGACCGAGCCAGGAGGTCTAGCCATTATATACAGCTATAATACACCCGTACAGTGTTGTCATGAATGCATAGATGCGAATGCAGATGTCAGTAAGCCAGCGTATCTACGTCGTAGGCCGGCACTACGCCCAAGGGTTCTCGTCTGGCAGGTCCACCACGATCCTCGCATGCGCAGGCGGAGTTTCCGCCCTCGCAACCTCGACCGCCTCCTCCTCGGCCTCCAGAATCTCATCCGCATCGTCGCCAATACCAAACACCTGCTGCGCCCGTTCTTCGTGCGGCGAACGCATCACCTCAACCTCGCCTTCCTCCCGCTCCCCCTCGGGCGTCTCCACGACGTAGCCGCGCCGGTACACACGGTGCAGCGCGCTGCCCCCACGCACGGCGGGCTCGCCCTTCCGCCGCTCACGCGTCATCTCCTCCTCCCCAGCTGCCGGGTCCTCGACAACGAGGTCGACCGCATCGGGAGGGAGCACTGGCCGCTCGGTCTCTGGCCGGGGGGAGGGCGGGGGACGGTTCTTCGGGCTGTCCCGCAAGGACGAAGATGACGGCGTCTGCGTCTGCGGGGATGCAGAGTTCGTACGGGAGATGGAGTCGCGGGCGACGCGCTTGGGGGAGGAACGGGCACCGGGAGAGGGCGTGTAGCGAAGCTGGACCGCGGCTCGATCCCCGGGAGGCGACAGTCGCTCTGTCTCCTTGTCGATGATGACCTCCGGTCGCTCGGGTCCCTTGGAGTACGTACGAGAGTAGTAAGAATAAGAACCGGCTAAACGGTTCGGTTCTTACTATTCTGACCTGGGAGGCGGGAATCGAGCGGGGGGTTCTTACTATTCAGGCGGGCGATGGATGTCGGATGGCGGGGTGATGGCGGGCGATAACGTCGGGCGTGTGACAGGGAGGAACGGCGTTATGTCACGCGTCTCGCGCGACGCGTTGTGGCGCGTCGCGGCGCGTCCTCTCTTCCTGCCTCCTTGCACTACTCCCATGTACACTAGAGCTCTTGTATCCTATTCTCATGAGAAGTACTATGTATTAGCAACTCTGTGCGACCTCGATACGCCTATTTAGCACTGCCAAACACCTCCAGACCTCGGCATGCCTTGGCGGCCTCTGCTCTCAGCCACCAACGCGTTCCTGGGGTCACATCAAGCCAATATCCAGGGCTCAGTCCTCCGGGATATTGCTAATCTCATGTACGAGATCCACAGAGCGTACAAAATTTACTGCTTCAGCTCTTGGTCAGCTGCTAAGAGTCCTCACTAGTACCCCCACAACCTGACGTCCTCCTGGTGTCCTAAGGGTCGCAAGCATGGAAGATTTCGACCACGAAGAGTACTATCGTCGAGAACGCGAGTACTTGGATGACCTGTTACGCTCTGCGACACCTATAGAGCTGTTAGCATACCGGGATCAGGTGCGTATATGCCGACTTTCACTGTTGCCTGCAGATCACATCAACTAATATTTATCAGGCTCTCCGTGACTCTCCTAGCAAACATTTTGCACGAGTGGACAACGCTCACGAGTGGGTGAGGCCGGAGAGCTTTGCTATTTGGCTTGCGCAGCGGCTCCAGGACGTCCCGCGCGATACACAGTATTCCCTCACTCCTGCGACCTCGTCCTGTGCAAACCGCATAGCTCGTACACCTACGACACTCCGAACGTCCTTAACTCCGTCCTCTATGAGCTCTCGCGCATCCAGTGGCCATTCAAACTCAAGCTCAAGAATGTCCTCAAGAGCAACCTCGAGGGCGTCGTCTCGGGCATCTCGGGCATCTTCAGTCCCCGAGTCTGAATCTCTGAGCAGTTCTCGGGGCTCGAGCCCTGCTTTCTACCGAAGCGAACGTAAGTTATACTATCTACTATGTGTTCTTCTCCTTCTCATAGTACTTTATAGGATCTCAATCGCCACTTCCATCCCCTGGGTCTGTGAATGAAGAGACAGACTTGTTCACTTATGATGGCCCTTATCGACCGCAAGGTGAGATAGTATATGCATGCATACTCCTGTGGTTTTTCTGACATTTCTGTAGCCCGCGAAGTCATAGAGATATCGTCAGATTCAGATGACGACCTGCAACCGCCAAGGGGCCGTCATAAAAACCGCGGTGGGTCCACCCCAGACACCTTGCTCAAGAAAGAAGTTGTCGACTTGGACATCGTCCCTCCGCCGCTGTCCGGAAAGCGCAAGCGGCGGACACTAGGTAAGTCAAGTGCAGTCTGTACAGTATTCGAAGCTCAACCTACCTTGGCAGGCTCCCCTGTTGTACGGCCATTAAAACAGACCAAGGCGTCCGGCAGTGCAAGCTCTGTACCGTCTCACGAAGTACTCTGTCTTTCAGATGACTCGGACTCGGACACCGCTTTGCCAGACATCCGGATAACATCACGCAAGAAGGTCAAGAAGCTTGTGCGCCTTACTGAGCCGCCAAAGTGCTGGACAGTACCGAAGCCGGGTGAGAGCCTGGCTTACCTCCTCGATCTCTCAAACCATCCGCTTGTCTGGGTGACGAATCGAGGAGAGCCGATGTCTATGGCACGCATTATCAAGGCTGAGGTAAGTAATTAATTCCGCTGCCTGCTAACGGCGATAGCTCACCGTCATATTCCAGGATCATGACGCATGGGGAGGCGGAACTAGTGGGCCAAAAGATATCACTGTCGATGTCTTTGCGTTGAGCTCTTCAGGTTCCGCCCCGGTGAAGTGCCGCTACGCCACCCACGTCTGTCAAGGCGTGTACCATTGCAACCACATCGACCGTAGTCTCCTGGAAGGGTGCATGCGCTATGCGCCATCTCCGGAGGACTGGACCCGACTTGCAGAGCTAGAAAGTGCACTCGATGCGGCTCAGAAGAGCACCGCTGAACTCCGGGCAATTGGGTACGTGCTCTATATTGTTTGTTCATCTTGAGCCGATCGATTGACCTCAGATTTTGTGGCATTTAGGTTCTATAACATTGCGATGACCCGAAAGCCATGCGGGTACAGACATGACGACGGTACTCCCTGCACTGGGGCTCCTGTTTACCGGCGGTACAGGGACTCAACGGCACGTATATTTACCAGTCGAAGGCGACAACAAAGTACTGATGGTGTGCTTATAACAATCAGAACTCGAGCTACAATGGCAAGGACGGTTTCATAGGGTGCTTCGGGTGGGAAGAGAGCCAGCCCAATCAGCGCAAGCACCGCTATGTCGCCATTCCTGCCCACGTCGATGAGGCCCTCGTCAAGCAGCTATTCAAAAACAACGGTGTCCTCAAATCTGCAAGCAGCTTTACCGTACAAGTAGGGAAGTGCGCGCACATTGTATCGCCTCGGATAGGCGGCAAAGGCGCACAGGAATGTTGTATGTACTTCGTCTTGCGGACTTGCTACTCTGCTCACGTCGAAGTCCTTTAGCATTCAACCATGTGGTTGACTCTCAGGCTGTTGTCGGAAAGCTTGTGAAGTACAGGTGCCAAACGAAGATCAGCATCTGGTACCCGGCCAATGAAACGGACCGCCGGGCCATTGTCCTTTTGAGCGGTGCCCATACACATCCTACTCCGCTCTACGACAAGGTCGCACAGGAGAGCGAGAGACGATACGAGAAGGCGGTACGAGCGGTGGGAATTATGGGAGCTACAGTATCAAAGGTTGACCGGGGTATGCTACAATGATTCATGTATGCTTCCCAATGGCTGAACCTGAATGATTCCTTCTTGTAGCTCCGAGTACGCTGGAGGTTTTCGACGGCGTGACTCCTGCAGAACACGAGGCCTCACTAGTCAGCACACGCAAGAAGAAGGACATCATTCAGCGCATGAAGGCTGAGCAGATGCCCCATGGTACAGGGCTCGAAGGTGAGTCCATCTCCGTACCGTGAAGCAGTCAATCCCAGGGACTGACACGTTTGTTTCGCAGGTGTGATACATCAGCAACAACTCGATCTTCGGAAGGCTCTTGCGGAGCGGTACATTCAGTACACTTCCACAGACGACATCCCGGTTGTAGTCACCTTCATTCCGTCGCTCGTCAACTACATACACACCGCATGGGCAACCTCACATGACAATACCTACAAACGTCTCGCAGGCGATTGGAAGGAATGGGAAGTCGTTATCTGGGTCAATAAGCTGAACATGCGTAAGCATTCCAACGCTGTCTGCGTACTAGTGCGCCCTTGGTCTAACTCAGATGCATAGGAATCACAATTGCTCGAATATACTGCATCAAGGAAGACCGTGAGGCGTTCCGTCGCATGTGGAGCTTCTTCTTCCAGACGGTCGAGCGGGCAACCGGTAAACCTGTTCGCTTCGCGGCGTTCGAAGGCGGAACTCCAGGCGGCTTGCGAGCGGTCCTCGTGGATGGATGTAAGCAGCAGATCGACGCGTTTGGCGACTTCCTCGTGCGGTACAACGAGCCTCTCCGGAGCGGCATAGACGAAATGGATCCTCAAAAGATTGTCGAGTACCTCATCAAGTTATGTGGCGTGCATTTTGACCGGTTCGTGCCTAGCATAGCAGGTTCTTTTTGCGTCTCAGCTAACCTGGCAACAGAGGGGTAACTAAGTTAGTCAACAAGGGACTCTCAGAAGACGCAGTCAAGCGCGTGCGGGCCCTGCCGTATCTGAAGACTGTCGCAGAACTCGAGGATTTCAAGACCTACTGCGAAGCAAGCTCAGAAAAGCCTCTGCGCGGTATGTTATACACGGGTCCCCTGTTGGCTGTTGCAGTGAGCTGACATGTCGTACCCCGTATTCCCTATCCTGCAGATTGGTATTCGGACAAGAAAGCAGCCCCATGGTTCTATGCATGTCTGAACAAGAATCTGTCAAAGATGAGCATTGAGAACTGGGAGTCGACCCCCGACAACACCAACATCAATGAGAGTGCGCATGTACTCACGAATCTGTACACCGGCATTGGTCTATCTCTTCTGGAAGGCATTCAACGGTGGGTATCCGTTGATCTACTGAGCAGTGTCTTCAATACTGACCGATTTACGCAGAGCACGCGACTTTGATATGCAGACTGCGGCGAAGATGAAGGCAGCCGAGGAATCTGCTATCCTTCCAAACCGCCTCAACACAGAGAAGCACCGGATGATCAAGAATACGAGTCGTGCGACCGCACGGGCCAATCGGGCAATGGAGAAGCACCAAGCCAGCGACGTACTAGACGACGTCGACCACCGACTAACCGAAGCTCGACTTCGACACAAGCAGGCCCTCGAAGATGTCCGTGCGGCAGAGAAGGAGAAGCGCGAGCTCAAGGAGCAGACCGGCATCAAGCGGAAGCTTAAGAGCACAACCAAGCGAGCTCATGAGCTCCAAGGTCTACCATCTCAGTCCGCTGATACTCGAGCTTCCGAGATGCTGCAGGCTCCCGCATCTACTTCGACTCACCTTCTTCAGGGTCCTTCCAACAGCTCAGACCTCTCCTTCATTCCGGAGGACTTTTCTTTTGGCATGGACTCCTCATTGACCGCTCCGGACGTTCATTTTGATCCGGACTTTTTGGGCGACACCTCAGGGATTTTACTCCCCACTCCGGATGCTTTGTTGGCTGCACCAAACATCCCAGACTTCTCTTTCACCCCGGACTTATCATTCACTCCAAGCTTGAGCTATCCTGAGGTGTACGTCTTTCTCAGTCTCCTTCTGGTTGCCAAGCGTAGCTAATGCCTCTTAGATACTCATCTGGCGGTACTCACCCTACTACAAGTCCGATCCCTGCAGCTGACAAGCACTACTCTCGGCAGGAGGGAGCTGAGGGTAATTTCAGGCTGCAGTTTTAGGAGTTATAGCGTAAAATCAGGGGAAATCTCAATATTATGGTGCACTCAGAAAGCATGGTATTACAGCATGCTCACTGTAATCGTCGACATTGTGCTGAGCAACAGTCAATGCGAAATAGCAGGGCAGCGTTTCGCGTGAGCGCTTACATATCCTAATTTGGCGGAGTAACCATTGCTTGCCCTTATGGGACTAATTGTGTAGCTAATACGCTCACAGGGCGGTATATAAAATTGTGCTAGAGTCACTCTAATGCCTTTCAACTAGCGTCCGAAATAGTTTTCTAACCTTAGCGGATTAAGCCCCACCTATAACAGGCTTCGCAAAGGTGCGTCCGAGTGAGCGCCTACATGTCTTGCATAAGCTGAGTGTGACAGTACCCTTTTGGGTAGGTACGGGTGTCGCGCGCGCCTCTGCCCGCCACCCGCCATCCATCCCGCCAAAATAGTAAGAATCTCTCGCTTCTTCCCCCACCTCCCCAGTCAGAATAGTAAGAACCTGACCGTTTACCCGGTTCTTATCTTACTACTCTCGTAACTCCTCGGTCCCTTGCCCTTGACCTGAGGGAAGTACGAGTCCGGTTGTTGCCGTGGTAGGGGTTGCGAATTCCCGATGGCGCCGTAGTTGTCGCGGTGTCGCCTCTGCGCGCCGATCGGCGAGAACCAGGCGCTGTGCTCGTCCCGAAGAATGCGCTCCTCCTCGATCCACATCGTCTTGCGCGCTGTCTCAGAGCTGACATCGACGCACGGGTAGTTGTAGTCTCCAAAGAGGTACTTCTTGCTGTGCTCGAACAGCTCCTCGTCCGCGCCGTCCAGGTCGCCAAACGGCAGGTCGTAGCCTTCATTCGCGAGCGTGTCTGCAGCGAAGAGCGAGAACCCTTCGTCGTTGGGCCGCAAGTCCGGGGCAGTGTGTATGACATCCGCCGCCTGGTCGGGCAACAGTGGCGCGTACACCTCTTCCTCCTCGTCGCGGCCCGCTACGCCCCCAACCACACGATTGATTCTGCGATCAACTCTCCCTGGGGGACGCGTAGTCGAAACGGGCTGTGGAAGCCAGTATTTGCGCTTGCCGCCCTGGCTGTACCGAAGGCCAGCTCTTATACGTCTGTCGCGGCCGGCACCTTGGTGAATATGCCCTTCGCTGGGCTCGAACTCGCGATAGTCCATGCCCTCGCCTCGGAGGGTCATTTTGATGTCCTCCACGACGTCCCTGATCCCGAACGCATCTCGCAACGCGTGCAGCACGGGAAGACGGGCGACGTATGACCTGTGGGGGTCCACGTAGTCGCGGGTGGCGAAGGCGTACATGTGCGCGATCGCGAACAGGGGCATCTCGAAGCAGATGAGCGTATCCGTGAGCCCGAGCGAGATGTGCTCTGAGTCGGTGTATGGCCCGAGCTTCGTGATCACCCCACCGGCGACGAGGATGGAGACGAAGAGGGACTGCCAGAAGCAGAAGAAGAGGATACCCTTGACGCACAGGAACTTGGGCATGGGGCTGTGAATGGAATTAGCCGCAGCTTACAAAGAGATAGAGGGAGTAAGACGCACCGGAATGGTTTGAGGTCATCATTGACACACATCCAGAATATTGCAAGACAGTACAGCGCGAGACATATACTGAAGTTGTACACGATGCTGACGTAGAGGTATCCGGAGTTGGCTCGCAGGTCGCCCTCGTTGTATTTTCCCAAGAGCTTCAGGATAACGGTGGCCAATGCGAGTATTGGCTTGAGCTGGACATATTCTGGTGGAGGGTCAGCACACAATGCAACCTCGTGTATACTTTGTAACATGAAGAAGTTTTATTGTGTTTTATGGCTGTGGGTCGCGGCTATCACGGACGGGGGCTGGTTTCCTGAGCGAGCCGGGCCGTCACTCTGTCTGGCGGACAATGTGCGAGGGCCAAGTTTCCGCAGTAAACGCCATAGTCGCCCATTTGAGGAGATGAGGCCGCTCGCACCAGCAGCCTGCCAGTCATTGGCAAACAATCTGTTGCAAATGACTGGGTGACTGATAGTTATCAGCTAGGCTGCCTGACTGCTGAGTTATGCGCGCTCAAACTAAAGGGAACCACAAGGTGGACATGTAAAATCTCCGCTGGCCGTCAAATTATCGTTCCCAAACGACAGTCTGACAAGCCCGGGTGATACGGCCGAAAAGAAGTCGGCCTGCACCAACTTGCACAGATAAGCATGTCGCAGCCAGACAACCCTTCACATCCGAGACCCCCCAAGATGCCTGAATGACGACGACGATGGGAGTACTCACGAATGACGCCTCGCTTGAGGAACAAGAACGTGTACGGGTCGCTCACGTCGACCTCCCTCCAAATAAGGTTTCCGGGGAACACGGGGTATTTCGGTGGTCGTCCATGCAAAAGAATCAGTAGTGACCTCTCGCCTCCGAGGTATGCGATGAGGAGATCGAAAAAACAGTAGATTACAAAGGCCTGCGTGGTGATTAGTCGCGCGAAATGGGTAATGGGGGTCGTGACAAGGATTGTGGAGGCGGGAGTCCCCCGGGTTGCTCTTTCGCCGCTTCCACTTGCATCTACTCGAGAAGTCTGCCCGCGGAGGGAATGCACAGCAAACCCCTTCTTACTCTACCCAAGCCTCCTCCTCTTTGGAAGGTTCTTGTCCTGCCACCAGTGGCAGGACGAACACCCCTCCGAACGGAGACAGACATGACGACACAGGGTTCAATACAGCGTATTTGCAACGGGTTCGGCACCATGACGAGGTAAAAACGAATCCAGACTCAATCCGCGGAGACAGTGGGATCTGGAGCGCATCGCTCCAGCTTTCTCGGCGACCTCCACCCTGCGGATGTGAGGTCGTCAGAGTCTCGCCCCACTGGAATCACAGATCCCGTAGGTCCTCCTCCGAACAATCGAGTTTGAAATTCGTTGCAAATAAGCTTTAATGGCTCAAGGGGTGCTGTCGCGACGCACGACATCTCGTCCGATATTTAACGGCCCACCGCCTCTTTGAAAGAGGAGGCAGTCGAGCGACGAGACAAGTGGCGACCTGGGTCACATTCGCGCGGGCTGCACATCGTCATGCCGAGGGTTGATTCACAGCCAGTGGTTCTGGATGCAATAAGTTGGAGAGGCCAGCACAGCGATATTCGGCAGACGGGGGACTTCCGCTTCCACTATTCTCGTACACCCTCGCCCAGGACAAAGGAGACCATGACATGGGACGCACCTCGTAGATGTCTCGTACAGCATCAATAAAAAATGCGGCTTCGAGCGAGAATAATGATATGAAGGATGCGATAGCGTAGAGCGGGACCATGAGCATGATGCGTATCACTTGTCTGTCCGTGCCCACGCACTCCGTAAGTCAACTTGAACACATGGCGAGAGCGCAACCATGGGAACGTACCGTTGCAGGTGTGGTTTTCGATAGTTCTTGAGATGCATGATGATAGACATGGCCGATACGAGCGTAGCAATAGCCGTACAAAGTCCAGCGACGAGCAAGATTGGGAAGGGCAGCGCAGAGCCAGAACCAGAACCATGTCCAAGCTTCGGGGAGAGAGCCATGGCGACGACCGTATCCGAGTCCGAGTCCATCGCGTAGAGCACGTTCGGCACTGTCGCACTCGTCCTCGACGTCGTGGAGGTCGGTGGCGGAGCGTTGAGCTGCGCAACCCGCGCAGCTGCGAAGTCGATGACGGCGGAGATTCTCAAGCGCCCATGGTGTTACCTCGATCATATAGGCGCCCAGAAGTGCCTGTGAATGTGATTTGGATCAAGATCTCCGGCTGCGCGCATAAGAACCTTGCCTTTCCCCGCATTTCGACCCTCTCCTCCTCGTCGTACTTACCGGCTTCTGAACTGTGGTTCAAGCAGGATCATCGCGCAGACAGCAGCTCGGACTTGGTGCGGTATTATCAATCATGGACCGTAGACGTCGACGCTGACGGGCCCGACCTGGGACGTAGAGTCAGGCGTAGTAAGTAATTGACTCGTCTACATCAAGCCTACATACACGACCACGAGATGGCCGCACCGCGCAGAACGACCGTAGAGGACGAGGACTTGGATGACCTCGACGGTACGTGTTCGGTGCACCACGCAAAGTCACGCGTCATGACCATGTGCACACGACCCAGACGTCCTCGAGCAGTTCAACGCGCCGCCCAAGCCCACCGCTCAACCACTCGCGGCGTCGTCGTCATCAGCTCCAGCGCCCTCGAAGGACATACCAGCATCGTCTACACAAGCGAAGGTCGACCCACTAGCGGGCATCGATGAGGACTTCGCGCGCGAGCTCACGAAGGGCATGGAGTCGCTCTTCCGGGACATCGCCCAGGGCGCGGGGCTGGACGACATCCCGGACCTCAGCAAGGATGTGGAGGATGCGACGGACGAGGAGCGCGAGAGGGCGTTCAAGGCTGCTTGGGAGGCGATGCTTGTTGAGGGCATGAACGGGACAATGAACCCCGAGGACTTGCTGGGCGGACTGGGTGCTGCAGGCGTGGCGAAGGGGAAGGCGGGAGAAGCGTCGGCATCTGGCTCGAAGGCCGGTCCCAGCGCGAGTGCAGGCGCAGGTGCGGGGACCGATTTCCAGGAGAACATCAGGAGAGCCATGGACAAACTGAAGGAGAGTGACCAGAAGGTGCGTAGCAGGCTCTTTGTCTCAGCCGGCACGGGTGGGCCTCTCGTCACCCGCAACCTCCCCGTGCTGCGCCCTGTTCATCTGCCGAATGACCTCACATTGACGCTGTCGCTGGATCTAGGCGGGCGAGGCTTCTGCGCAGAGTACTGATGGGCTTGAAGACATCTTCTCGCGAATGCGCGGAGACATGGACTCGGAAGAGTCGGAAGAAGAATTGAAAGGCATACTGGAAACGATGATGTCGCAGCTCATGAGCAAAGACGTTCTGTACGAGCCTTTGAAGGAGCTGGACGACAAGGTATGCACCCTGCCGTTGCCCTACCCTCGGAAATATTTTACTGACACCCAAACACAGTTCCCTTCATATTTGAAAGACAACGACGCGACTCTCAGCGCGGAAGACAAAGCGCGCTACGCGTCCCAGTCGAAGGTCGTCGCGCAGATCGTCGCGACGTTCGAGGATCCGAGCTACACGGACGACGATCCACTCAAGGGCATGAAAGTCGTCCAGCTGATGCAGGAGGTGCGCGTGCTCAACAATGCCGTACTTCGGGCAGATATGCTGACGCGCTCGTGTGCACTCCACAGATGCAGGAGTACGGTTCGCCACCAGCGGAGATCATGGGGCCGTTGCCGCCAGGTTTCGACCTCGGAGCGGACGGGCTTCCAAAGCTACCAGAAGGATGCACGATCATGTGAGCCATGGCCAGCGACGCGCAGTGCTTATACCCGGCATGTGTGGAAGCTGAGTGAAGGGTAGTATTGGGTTTGTACGATTTGTGCACGGGACTGCTGCGAATGCTGCAGTGCATGTGCGTGATTAGGGCGCGGTTTGTCCAGCCGCTGACTGAGCCCTGACATACGATACTTACAGCCTGAGTAAGTGCCTCTCGACTCCAGCACCTGCCAGCACCATGTAAGTATGTATACGGCAGTGAATAGCCGACGGCAACCGAGCCACAGTGAGAGTTATGCGCGCCTATGTGCCAAGTGGCAGGCTGGCAGCTTGCTTCTGCTCTACACGCCTCCAGACTGCTCTTATCTCCCATCAAGAGAACAGAATGCTCACACAGCTCTCCACAAGACGCGTCTCGGCCGAACTCTTCAGCGGCTCGCGCAATGTATTACCGGCACACGCGCGAGGTGCCAGGTTACTAACCACCGTCACCCCGCATCATGTGACGAGTGCAACTCTGCCCGGGTCTCGCGTCACCGTGAGCCTCTCGCGGTCGAACGGATATAAAGGAGTCTCCCCAGGTCACCCAGCTCTCTCCAGTCGCATCTCTCCTCGTTCTCTCTCCAGTGTCAGATCTTACGCAACGTCCAACATGTCCGATATCAAGATCAAGGTTGGCGACACCATCCCCCAGGGCACGTTCACCTACATCCCATGGAGTCCTGAGCTCGAGGACCACTCTGCGTGTGGCATCCGTACGTAGTCCCGTCTTGGTTGTCTTGATCATCCTCGATCTGACTCTTGATTTCTTGTTTACCCCTGCTGTCACTCGGATGGCGTTCAATATGCGACGCTGGATATGGCGATTGTGCCGCCCGATCTGTCATCTCGCTAGCCACGAAGCTGAGCACGGACGAGTGGAAGGGCAAGAAGGTCGTCTTGGTCTCTGTCCCTGGCGCGTTCACGGTACGTCCTATCCATATGATCGCCCCAAACTATCCGACCCGGGCAATCGTTCCTTCGGAACACGAGGCTGATAACCACATCATGATCAGCCGACCTGCCACGCGAACCACCTGCCGCCTTTCTTCGAGAAGTACGACCAGTTCAAGGCGAAGGGCGTCGACGTGATCGCTGTTATCGCCGCGAACGACGCGTTCGTCCTCAGCGGATGGGCGCGGTTCCTCGGTCTCAAGGATAAGGTGCGTGACCACGAACATGTCTCGGGTCTGAGCCCCATTTGCTGATGCGCTGCAGATCCTCGCCCTCTCGGACCCCAACGCACGGTGGTCCGCCCAGTTGGGTCTCTCGCAGGACCTCTCCGCGGTCGACTTCGGCATCCGTACGAAGCGCTTCGCGCTCGTCATCCAAGACCTCAAGGTCACCTACGTTGGGGTACGTATCGTCTGTCTCGTATGTCGCTGCTTACCATGCTGATTGTACTTTGGGTTGTGCAGGTTGAGACTGAGCGCGTTGTCTCCGTATCGGGTGCCGACGCTGTCCTCGCCGCGCTCTGACTAGATGGCCAGTCTGCCGCCCGGTTGTAGATGTATGGAAGGAGCGCCACTTATGATGCGCGCGGATGTATGTTAGCATGTAGAATGCGCAAGGAATCAAGATGGAGCGTTGCAATGCTCATCAGCCTGAGAACATGAGCAATTGCAAGTACTCCTCGACGCGGAGGGTCTCTTATTCACGATGTCACACCTGTGGGTATGGTGATGCGCGGGGTGCCGATAATGTCATTCAGATGTGTGTGCTAGGGCTACAGTCTGGAAAGATACAGGTATGGAGAGGAAACATGATCGATACAGTTAGACAAGACAAGACAATAATTTAGAGCAACAGCACAGCTGTATGATGCGAGAGGTCGTGAGATATGAGAGCATACTGCGAGAACGAACAACACTAAACAGCGGTGTGAGGTACGAGAGATAGCGGCAAACACGAGGGTTCAAGGGTTTCAGGCCCAGGGAAAAGGCTCGTTGGCTTCAATGATGGAAGAAAAATCGATCTCGTCCTCCGCAGCCGGTGAGGGCCCTGCCAGGAGATGCTGCAAAGCGAGCGAGCTCTCCTCGACAATCTGCTCGAGCGAGCGTTCCTCTACAGGCCCGTTGGCTTGGATGATGGAAGAGAAATCGATCATGTCCTCCGCAGCCGGTGAGGGTGCCAGGAGAAAGTCCCAGGCGAGCGAGCTCTCCTCGACGATCTGCTCGAGCGAGCTTTCCTCGACAGCCTGGTCGAGCAAGTTCTCCTCGGCGGTCTGGTCGTTCGAGGGAGAGGCGGCGGACTCCTGCGTCGGCCCGGGTGATGATTCCTGCGGCGGTGACTCGGTGGTTAGGATCCCCGCCTCGACCGGTGGTGAGAGCATCCCAAACAACGAAGTATCCTCGGGCTCCGTGTCAGCAGCCGGGAGTGAAACTTGCCACTCAGACGGGGATGCAAAGAATGCCGGCCAGAGCTCGTCCATCTGATCGGAGGCAAAGTGCGGAGCGGGAGACGGCATCTCGGTGGTTAAGTTCCCAATCTCGACCGGCGGTGAGTGTATACCCAACGATGTCTCCTCGGCAGCCGCGAGCGGAACTTGCCAGTCAGACGGGGATGTATGGTATGCCGGCAAGCCCTCCTCCTTTGGAGCGGAGGCAGACTGCGGAACAAGATATGGCATCAGAAGGGACAGCGTGGCCAAGTCGACTGGTGCGGCCGAGAGCCACTCTACGAGCTGGTTGCCCAGCGAGTCAAGCTGAGCGGGACCTTGAAGGCCAGGAGCGAGGAAGTGGCCCAGTGATGACTCCCCAGCCATAGCGGGCGGGCGCGCACGTTGCGGATATGGGGCCGCCCTGTGGGTAGTACGGAGAGGGCGCGCGACTCCCGACGGGGGCGACTGAGAGGGGGTCGTGCTGGACGACGTGGAGGGAGAGGGCTGGGCCACCGTGGCGTCGGGCTGACCACCCAGAACCACAGGTGCAGAGCTGTCGAGGCGGTTGCGGGGGTTGGACGGGCAATCCTTCGCGAGGCCGTGGTAAATCTGGTAGGAATCCTGCCGTTCCCTGTTGCCACAATAAATGCACATCACGCGCAGGTCAAAGTGCATGACCATGATATGCTTCTTGATGCTGTCGAATGTGAGCTCTTGGCCGCAGTCCACCCAGCGGCACGTCACCTTTCGCTCTGGATGTACATGCGCGTGCGCCCTCATGGAAGGCCAGTGTTCCATCTGAATATGGCCCCAAGCGTCCCCTACGCGCACCGGGTGGTTGCATCGGCCTTCATGCCACTTGCACTGCACGACGGTGTCTAGTGGTTGGAGGTCCTCAGTCGGGTTCAGCTGAAACGCGTGAGGCGGATTGGCGAGGCGTTTCCTCCCCACGCCAAGGAGCGGCGGCGCGGGTGGGGTATCGGCGGCGGTGGCGAGGTGGGGAGCGACTGGCAGGGCAGACGGGAGCCCCGAGAGGGTGGTTGGTGGTTCGGAGCTGGTATGCAGGGAGCTGTGGCTGCTGTTGGTCGGAGGAGAACGGAGCAGGGCCAATGAAGACTCACGAAGTTGGTGTGTGACCTGCGGCGCCATTGATCAGAGCGTATCTGTGATCCGGTAGATACAAGAAGGCCATGTTTGCGAGAGAGGAGGAGGAGGATATCGGACGTCGGTGAGATTCGTTGACGGCGCGGGGAGGCTGGTTGAAGCCGTGGTTGGTGAGGGACTTGGGTGGCCGGGCGCAGACTTTTTATATTCCACCAACCATTAAACCCCCAGCACGAGGCAGCACAAGAAGCCCCTCCTGCACGGCTCAAAGCCTTTGACATACCATGATTCTTCCTTTATGTCGCGCAGGATTTCCAAAGAGCTGAGGTACGTGCCCGTAATCTTCGTGTGAACCACATATCTTCTCTGCATGTCTGGGCGGCGAGTCAAAGCGTCGGCTGTGCAAGGACCCTGAATCTCAAAGAGAGAGAGTCAAAGCGTTTGATGGGGGGTGCCTCGTGCTGCAGGAGCATTCCAGGTCAACTTGCCTTTTTCGTGCAGACCGCTTTGACCTTGATGGCAATAATCCGCACGGTCGGGACCCAGCGCAGCCTCCACAGCCTGTGCACTTGCTTCTCGTTTGTGCTCGCTTTGACGTTCTCGTCGCTGCCTCGTGCAGTCTGTGGCGACTGGCTCCGGGTGACTGACACGCAGGGTGGTAACGGGTTTCTTGATCTCGAGTCTGGACTTGGGCCCCTAACAAGTCTCGTCCTATTGTACTTGCCAAAGCCTGACCGAAGCGAAAGTGTCTATAGATGTGGCCATGACAAGAGCAGGGTCAGTGCCGGAGATACATCCTCGACGACGAGGATGTATCTCGGGATGTAACCTGTACTTCGACCAATCAGAGACGTCGAACAAGGCGCCCAAGTCGCAGACGCAGGACGTACTGGGGACTTATGAGTAACCGAGGGCGAGCATGGAGTAGACGGGCGTTGGGTAGGCACCGCGGAGAGAGTGGGAGACAAGGCGCATCCGGCCGGTCACTGGTCGTGCACCGCACGGCAATGTGGAAGGGTACCGCGGGGGAGGGCGGGTAGAGGAGCCTGGAGGATGGGGGTGACAAGACTCGTCACTGTTAGACTCGTCTCGCAGTGACAGTCCTTCACAATCCTGCAGCGCGGGAGGACGGAGAAGAGACGGACAGCGACGGGACGCGCCGTTGGATGTGTCTCGTCGCAGTTCACGCTGTTGCAGTGCAGGAGGGCAGGCCCGTAGAGTAAGTAGACGCGCCGTTGAACGCGTCTCACCAGCGATTCTCATGCTCTTGTTGCGCAAGAAGGTGAACAAGGTGAGGAGGAGGAGGGTCAGGACGAGGGCAGAGAGCACTCCATCATTGGACGTTGTCCGTCCCTCCTCTTTACACGTGTGCAGGACGTTGCGCTGTTGCGGTGCGATGCTCTATCTGGAATTAGAGAGGGAGGAGACGACGCGGGCCTAGGTACGTGTCTGAGGGTGCCTCTCTTCGCTGTTTTTGACCGTCCAGTAGCGGCGGAAGGTGGGGCAGAGCAGGAGGGTGACAGTACGTGCTTTTGGACACATCGCACCGCAGGTCTTCATACTCATGCAGCGCAGAATGGTCGGGGAGCGTGACCACTGGCACGGCAAGCGCGTACTTGGAGCCCAGACGGCGGAGCGTGCGGGACAGGCCTGCAAGGTCAGACGAGTATTGTCTGGGTAAGTACTTACCGCTACTACTAATGCCTGCGACGGAACAGTCGGCACACTGATGTCAAAACTACCTAGTGTGATGCCTAATATGTATGTACTTACGGTCAAAACTCTCGCGGGTGCTTACGTCACGAGCGTGAACTCACACGCGCAGTTCGTCAGTTCGGCGCGCTCGTGGTTGACATGGACCCCGCCTCCAGAGCTTGAGCCTCGACCGCAGAGCACGCCAACGAAGAAAACCAGCTCGCAGTCCTCAACGCCCTGGACACCTGCAGAACGACGTTTGCAAGACGAGCTGCTCGCGCTCATGGACGGCGAGCTGGGCGAACAGATCTGGCAGTTCCCGGCGAACGACATCGCGCGGATGCTCTCCCCCAAGATCATCGATGTCGCAGACTCTCCCGCGAGGCTCCAGGAACCATATCCGCCTTTGGCGTGGTACCGCTGCGTGATCGATGACCCTGCAATCTGCGCGGGCGTCGACTCCATGTCTGGGCCCCAACCGTTGACGTTGAAGCCCTCCGAGAGGCTCAACTACATACCT
>ML211402.1:0-29771 GCA_004369055.1 Polyporus arcularius HHB13444
CCTCGACATGTTTGCTCGGAGGCGCGGGGAACGCGCCTGCGGGAGCGGCCGGAGGGCGTGGCGAGACCTGGTGCGATACCTGGTTGCTCGAGGGAGCAGGGCATGCGCCTGCGGCAGTAATCTGCGGGCGTGGCGGGAGCTGGTGCTGGTGCTGGATCTGTTCGCTCGAGGGATTGCGGGAGGTAGGAAAGACGGGCTGAGGATATATGGGGTGCTGGCCCCGGACATATTTGCTCAAGGGAGCGGACCAGTTGCCTGTGGTAGTAGCCTGAGGCGGCGGCGGGAGCTGAACGCGGTTGTTAAAAGGTGTCAGGAAGGTACCTGTGAATAGTTCCATAAGATGTGGCGGGATGGGCTCCATCGCAGCGGACAGAGACGTACGAATGGTAGCTTGCCCGAAGGCCGACTCTGCCGAAATTTATACCCAGACGGAGTTCCAGGGTTCGCCACAACATAGTGGGCGACGTAATGATGAGAGCAGCATTACAGTATCGATCCTGAGCTATGAGGTTGACCAACGGATGCTGTGTATTGGAGGCGAGCACGAGCGGTGATTTGAGTTGTAGGACGGCGAGCTTGAGCTTGAATTCTGGTCGTTCAGGTTGTGGCTGCGACTTTTGTTCTCTCTAGCTGAAAGAATGGTAGGATGCGTAGCTTCCATGAGTGAAGCGTCCGACAGTGCAGGCCTCAGGAGTCGCTGACACGGACGTAGAGATTAACTGGATGTTCGAAACGATGGTCTACGCATGCGCACATTGCAGACGAGATGTCAACTGCATGATAACACTCGATATCCTCCGTTCAATCGACGTGCAGCTAGCACGCTGCGGCGTGGCAGGCTCTACGCCATGTTGAAGCACCGAGGATCCGTCGTCGGGAACCTCCCCACTGCTTAGTACTTATCTGATCGCGCGGTCTCACCTTATATTGCGATGGTGCGACGCTTATCGGAGGGCAGAAATTCTGAGATCGAGGTACTCACAGGGTGGTGTGTAATAGTGCAGTCGAGGTGCATGAAAGCACAACGCGGCCGATTGGTAGCTGCCACGCGTGCCGTGAGAACTTTATCGGGGACCTCGGAGTTGCCGGAGAGACTACCTAAAGCGAAGACAGGCGTTCATAGGACATACGTTCATATAGCTTCATATAGCTGTAAGGTATCAACGGGAAACGGCATAACATAAACATCTGAAAGCGTCCCAACGGGTCGCGAGTCCCAGGAGTCTGTCCGACGGGTAACTAACCATAGATACGTGGTAGGTTGTAAGTATCAGCCCGGGCCACTAGCTCTTCGCTGACGTGAACTTGGAGCGGTCAAGCTTATCCGACGAAACCGAAGGACATGCGAGTTCTGCCTCACGTTCAATCTCCAGACACGCGATCTCGAGGGCAGCGACTGCGAAACGAGACGTGTCAGGTAGGTCATTGCCCCGAGAACATCACGAATGCTTACCCCATGTACCCTTGATAAACCTGACCGAAGGCCTGAGCCGCAATAACGCAAACCATGTCTCCCGAGTAGTAGTCGGAATGGTTGAGGCGTTCTTCTGCCAAATAACGAGACAAGAGACTTTAGTATGTGCACGGAAAGCGAGTCTGCATCACTCACGAAGAGAGCGAAGAAGTCCTCTGTCGACGCGATGGCCATCTGCGCGAAGGGAATCCGAACTAAGATGTAACGCAACAATACATTGACAGGGTCAAAAAGCTGGTCGTTTCGAGCTGGCGTCAGAATGATATGATTCGGGCATCCTGATGGCCGGCAAGTGAAACTGACCTTCTCCAATCCCATGTCCTCCGACCCCATCGTGATCCAATCCCAAGCTCGCAGGGTAACATCCTGTATGCACTCGGGCAGCGACCTCCGCCTGCGGATCTTGTAAAGCTGCACGAACGTCTGCTCGTGTACAAGCCATCGACGCCCAGAGAACTTGCTCATGTCTATATTCTCCAAAATGTCAGGAGCCTTCGGGTCCAACGGTATGTCGTTCGCTGAGGCGTGGGCAGACAGGGCAGCCTCGAGCGTGTCTTGAGAAACGTTCGTATTGCGACACCACGTGGATTGAACCCCGCATATGATTACCATGTCTTTGAGCTTGACCTCCATGCCTGGAGCATCGTCATCGACCGAGTTCGCCCACTTGTTCCACTGAGGCGCCAGCTTGAAGAGTCGACGCACATCGTCCACGCTGAGCTGCAGGTGTTTGGCTGAGCCGTCCGCTGCCTCCGAAGGACACAAGGTGGATCTGGGATATCGGTTAGGTGGCCGTTGTGAATGTGCACAGATTGGTAGGGCTTACGTGTCGTCGGACTCGCTGCCACAGTCATCGAGACAGTCATTGTCCGGGACTTTCTGAGAAGGCTCGGCGTCTTCGCCTGCCATCTCCTTGGAGGGGTCGTAAGGGAAGATCACGAAAGCGTCCAATACACTTCCGTCTTCCGACTGCAGCTGTACGACGTCGGCGTCACGACGCAAACTTGTGGCCAGCGAGGAGTCTGCGTCTGGACAAAACTCAGACTCGTACACCGTCAAGCTGCATGGAAGGTCAGCAAGATATATAAATCTTGACAGGTGAACATACGTGTCATCCTCGCCAAGTACCTCTTCACCACACTCAGCTCCGCCACAGGTGGCGCGTTGTTCGGCATTCTTGTCCTGCGCGGCTTGAACTTCGCTGCAGCTCGTGGAATTGTTCTTGGCATCTTCAACACCAGGCGACGTATTTGACGAGCTGAGTTTGTCCTCGGTATTTGGCGCGAGCTGTCTGGGGATGACGCAGATGCCACCCTGCAGTAGATACCCTACTTCGCCCACTACGTGGTTGCCGGGAATAGGGGCATATACGGGTAGTCCCCGTCGAAGGCCCAGATAATTCTGAGTCTGTACGTTGTAGTGAGCAACGTATTCGCGCGGGCGAAATAGGTTGGCCATGCAGAGTACGGTGGCGGGCCGGGGTGGTGGTGAATGGAGGAGAACGCACCAGCCGCCGTCGTTTAGTATGCAGGCGAATGATTTCCCACGCTAGAATGAAGGCCGAATGCGCTGACGGAGGCTAATGCGCGCGCGGATGAGCTCCTTTGGGAATGATGATAGACGATTGGGTAAGTGGCAAGGTGGCGATACGCTTACCGCGAGCGTGTATCGGAGGAGGAGGAGGAACAGCAGGGCGGAGACTCGAGAGCCTGCCTGTAGCGGGCTCAAAAGTTGAAATCCAGGTTCGTACTTGCTCGCTCCCGTTGGGCGAAATTCGAGTGAGTCATCTAGATGGAAATATGAGATCAATACTCTGGACGGTCAGGCGATGGAACGATGTCTAGCAAGACGCCTAGCTGTCTAACACAGGAAACCCCGGCTCCGTGCCAGAGTCAGCATCCGAATATCAGGCTGGAAGTTGTAAGGCCGCGGCTGGCATGGCAGTCGTCGTATAGGGGATATGCAACGCCTGAGATCACCACATACAGACCTCCAACCGAGAGGCTGTTTGGATGGCTTGACGATTCAAAGGATCAAAGCGGACACATTGCTTTCTAAACCGTTCGACGCCCGTGTCGTGGATGGATGACACTACTGGTCTACATGGCTAGCCGGAGAGGACAGCAAGTATGTCAGGCCTTGTGCCCTTGTGTGCCCGGCACGCAGAATGTAGCAACTTACCGAATGCAGTTACTTGGCAGATCTTGCGATGCTGCGGCCGAGTGCTTGTCTTAGAGTCAACATTCCCTTCTTCTTTAATGTGGGAGGGTTGATCCATGACAAGACCATTATCTGAAAACAAAAACCAGTGGTAGCTAGTACTGTCCGCGAGAAGGGGGTCAGAAAAGGGCTCAAAGGAACATGGCGGATCGAAGCAAGGTCCGACGTAGTATAGACGCCCCGACGCCCTGGGTACTCGAGTTGTCCGCCTGTGTGCCGCTGTGCGTGGGATGTTCATGGCCTAGTTCATCTCCTAGCCGGACCATAGTGTTGAGTACGAGTACATAGCATTCGTTGCAGCGCAGCCGCAGCCTGTATAGCTACACGGAGCCCACATGGAGCCCATGCCACATGTAGACACAGCGGCCAGACGACCCTGGCATCACTCCGATCCGAAACATCACCATCGTAGTCGTACACCTGAGTTCTCCATTTACAAGAAGGCGCGCAAATAGCAGTCCGCCAGCCCCCTATACGCTTACGCAGCCTGCTCGACTTCAGGCAAGGTCCAGATCCGGACAGTGCCATCGTCGGAGCACGACGCGATCCTGTCTCCCTCCGGCGAGAACTGCAGGCCCGTGACCTTGTCGAGATGTCCCTCCATCGGCGAGAAGCTGTTCCCATTCTCCACATTCCACACCTTGACGGCGTTATCGCCCGCGCTCGACGCGACGTACTTCCCGTCGGGCGAGAACACCGCCGCGTTGACGAGCGTGTCGTGGCGCTCGAAGTCGTGGACGCGCTCGCCCGTGAGCGCGTTGCAGACCTTGATCGTCGCATCGTTCGACGCCGACATGACGTACTTGCCGTCTGGGGAGAAGGCGACGGACCAAACGGGCCCGCTGTGCTCGCGCAGAATGATGAGCTCCTCGCCCGTCTCCGCGTTCCACACCCGGCTCGTCGTGTCGTCCGAGCCTGTGACGACCTTCCGGCTGTCGGGGGAGAAAGCGACGGACCAGACAACTCCAGTGTGCTCTGCGAGCGTGCGGTGCAGTGCGCCGGTATCCGCGTCCCAGATCTTCGCCTTGTAGTCTGCGCCACAGGACGCGACCCAGCGCCCGTCAGGCGAGAAGATGGCGGTCATCACCACGGCCCTGTGGTCCTCCATGGTATGAAGCAGCGCGCCGGTCATGGCATCCCAGAGGCGGACGGTGAAGTCGACGGAGGATGTGACCAGCTTCGAGCCGTCTGGGGAGTATGCGATCGTCTGCACAACGCCGCTGTGGCCATCGAGAACGGCGACGACGGCGGACTGCTCCAGGTCCCAGACGAGAGCATGGCCGTCGCTGGCACCCGATGCAAGACGCTTGCTGTCGGGAGAGAAGGCAAGGGTCCAGATGGCCTCTCCGTGCTCGGTCAATTTGTGGATCACACGGCCGTTCGTGGCGTCGCGGAGGATGATGATAGTGTCCTCCGACCCGCTCGCGAGGTACCGTCCGTCGGGAGAGAATGCGAGGCATGTGACACCGCCGGTGTGATCCTGTAGTATGATGGGCTGGCCCGCCTGGGCCGCAGCAGGAGCAGGAGCAAGACGCGACTCCGTGTCCTTGTCCTGCTCGCTTCTTGAAGGATCCAATTCTCCCTCGCGCTTCTGCCAGTCCTCGTCATCTACTGTCGGGAAGTCGTCCTTATGCTTCCCAGTATCTACAGATACGAAACGATCAGAACATGGGCTGTGCAAGACTCCAGTATCTGACCTCTGATCGTTTGGGTGTCGAGTCCTTCGTCTTCCTCGTCGAAATCTTCGCTCCACTCCGCAACCGCAAGAGCCGCGACTGTACGCTGTAAGTCAGCCGTAGTCACATGCCAGCCGAAATGAACGCACGTTCTCTCTCCTCATCCAAGAAGAGTATCGGCGGTTTCATCTTTTCCAGCGCAGCGGGAATGTCCAACGGCACATCTCCATCCTAGTCGTACATGAGCACATGAGCGTTGCGGCCAAGAGAACACGGACAACTTACAAATAACGCGTACAGATGGGTATCGCTCGCGATCGCCATCTGCACTTCGGACCCATCCTGGGGCCAGCCGCGTGTAAGCATCCGAGACGAAGCGGAGGGCGAGAATGAGGCATACCTCGACCGGATAATTCAAGATATAGTCCAATAGAAAATCAACGGGATCGTACGTCTACCGCACGCGATGATGAGTGAGTTCCAGCGGAAACATTTTAAGGAGAAGACGCACCCGAGAGATATGGGGCTCGTAAACCACATCACTGTCGTTGGAAGACTCGCTCATGGCCGAGGCGTCGCCGCTCTCGTCAGAGGATTCGTGGCCGAGCTCGTGTGGACCAGCTGCAGCCCTGACGGCCTTGTTGCCCCACCACCGCTTCTTGATCTTGTAGTAGTGAAATAGCACCGTTTGGTCCTTCTTCTGACGGGCACTACGGGTGCTGTCCAAAGAAGGCCGGCCGGACGCGCTTGACGGTCCGCTCTCAAGGGCAGGTAACGCCTGTACCAGTCCCTCATCATCGTCCGGCGGCCTCCTGCGCACCTCCCCAATGCCACCCGATGCCATTCTTCTCTCGAATTTCAGCTCGGCCGAGGCGAAGTCAATACCTGCCTTGAAGTAGACTTCGCATGCCTGACCCTGGGAGACGAAGGCACCGAGACCCCAGTCGTTGGTTTTCACGGTCCCAGAAATGAATATCAGAGCCTCCTTGGGTATATCGATGTCGTGGCGGCCAAGGAGGATGCCCCACTCCTCTATATTCGTCTTCATGTACGCTCTGAAGCTCTTGCTTGGATGCATCTGGGAGCGATCTGCCGGGCGATCCACGATTAGGAACGCACCCTCATCCTGTTCGCACTTGAGTTTCATCCCAGCTCCAACAGGCGCGACCGATCTAGAGGGGCTGAATTGATTAGCAAGGCGGGCGGCGTGTCGCAGAGAAACCTACGTTGTGGCTTCGGCACTGAATTCGAAGGATTTGACACCCCTGCTGAGAAGCGAAGATCCTATGACTGCTCTCTGAGAGTGAATGAGAACGGGGCTGATCTTGAATGGTTCGTAGTGGTCCGGAACCCCATATTGTTTATGCGACTCATGTTCCTTGGGCAAGGTGGTGTTGAAGATACGCCAGAAACCACCTTGGTACAAATAACCAACGTCGCCGATGTCGATCTCGTGACCGTCGTTAGGCTCCGGGTGCCAGAGAGGGTACCCACAACGACGACCAAAGAGTTGCTTGGTATAGACCTCGGATGCTGGTGGTGCTGCTGCCATGAGCGGATGAGAGAAGAGAGCAGCGCACTGACAACACGAGGATCGTCGATAGATGGGCGATGGCGCTCGTGTACTTGGGCCTTCCCACGTGGAACGTGTATCGAAGACGCACCCTGCCAGTGGGCGGTGCAAGCCAGTGAGGTAGCTGAGTCGCCGCGCTGGACGCTTCGAGAGCGTTGCGTCAATAGGTGTGCGGTGGGCATCGCCTTTGCCAAGACTCGCTCGCGCATAGCATTGAGCGAGTCCTGAGTATGAGGCCTAGTCAGTATAGTTGAGTGAGCCCTGTATCGCGGATGCGCAGAATCTGAACGCACCTAAAATTACAGTAGAGCAGATGACTCCGTAACACATATCACGAGCCGATCACATCCCTTCTACCTCATACAGCTTTGCTCCCTATTCGTGACAACGGCACCGCGCTCGACCCCTTTCCCGTGCTGTGCCCCACGACCGGCAAGGGTCTCTTCGCGAAGACCATCTTCTTCTTGACCACCGCGACAA
Organism: Polyporus arcularius HHB13444; assembly: GCA_004369055.1. Classification (NCBI taxonomy): domain Eukaryota; kingdom Fungi; phylum Basidiomycota; class Agaricomycetes; order Polyporales; family Polyporaceae; genus Polyporus; species Polyporus arcularius. Next base: position 7,424 of record ML211402.1, read on the forward strand.
CGTCCCAGCTCGTCGCATGCGCGGCTGGTCGCGACGAACCGTCCTCTACCTCCATCGCCGCCCCGTCGTCCGCGCCCGGTGGAGAGCCATGCTTGTGCAGCACCGCGAGCGGCTTTGCAAGGTTGACGAGCTTTCCCTCAAGTAAGTGATGTCCTATCATCATCGTTGGCTTCTTCTGAACGCGAGATGCATCAGATAGCGCGAGCTTTCAGTCTCCTGCTCGTGATAGGAGGGACGGTTAGACTCACCGTGTTGGGATCCACGCGGAGGTTTCCCACCAGCTGCCCATCCTTGTTCCCGTCCACTTCCAGTGCACCCTGGAGCTCAATTAGAACGAGCTCTTCTGTCCCAAATTGTACAATTTGTGGGGGTAGAGGTCGACGTTTGGGTGATGATGGGCCCGGCAAATTGACGTTGATGTCAATGAGCATTACGTATGATGAGCACAGTCCACCAAGAGTCAACAGAGTTATGCACTATAGTGCCAGAAAAGCAAGTTCCCGGAGGTAAATGGTGGTAAGTAGGAGACAAGGTGTCGGGAGCAAGTCGGGAGTGAGGACGACGCGACGCGACGCGTCTTGGCGCTTGAACGCGTTCCACCACGTGCGCGGGCGCTCGAATCACTCGGCCCTTGAGCTTGAGTCTCGCCTTGATCTTTCCAACTATGTACTTATCTCAGACCTGCTTGAGCTTCCGACCGTGGCTCGTTCCTCCGACGGTCATTGTCTGACAGGGTTGCAACTCTGGGTACTGTCACCCTCATACCATACTATCAAGCTCGACTTCTGGGCGCCGTCACGGTCTTTCGCAACCTCGTCTGTAGGAAGGTTTGACATGCGCTGAAGGCACTGATGTCCGCACGATCATCTAGCGGTACAGTATGGGCGAGCCTTCCGTGATTTTTACATGAGCGTAGCGCACGCCGAACAAGAAGGCCCTCGAAAATTAGGTGCGTGCCCCACGATCTCCGAGCCCTCCCGTGTCGGAAACTCATATCTATGGCAGGACCAACGCTGGCTCATGTTTCCATGAACCTCCATGTCTGAATTTGCTGGACTCAGATATCTATGCGGCTCTTTGGTTGCCGTTCTTCTCGCATCGGTTCTCTTGACTCGAGGGAGGCGTTCCAAGCGTCGTCATCTGGCTGGTCCGCCTCCAAAATTCTTAGTTGGTAACCTCAAGGACCTGCCGACGGGCGGCCACGAATGGGATCAATATGCCAAGATGAGCGAGCTATATGGTCAGTCTCATGTGCCCAGTTCGCCGAAGTAAGATCATGACAACTTTGTCAGGGAGCGACGTGCTGTACATGACGGCGCTCGGGACCGGGCTCCTCGTCATCAACTCGTTCGAGGCTGCGCATGACTTGTTGGACAAGAGAGGTTCCGTCTACTCAGACAGACCTCGTCTTGTCATGATCAAGGAGCTGTGAGTACTTCTCCACATATGTCTTCAGTCCGCTCACCGAAGGACCCAGGATGAAATGGGACTGGAACCTGATACTCATGTCGTATGGGAAGGACTTTACCACATATCGTCGAGTGGTCCAGCAGGAGTTCCAACCTTCCACCGTGTCTCAGCTGTATCATCCGATTATGGCGACGGAGGTCGCAGCTCTGCTCGACCGTCTCCTCACGTCGCCGGAAGACCTGATTCAACACTTCAGACTGTTAGTAACCCAGATGAGCGCTTCAACTCGGTCCTTGTCCGGCTCTAACTCTTCGAGGCAGTATGGCTGGGGCGATCATCATGATGGTGACATATGGTCACAAAGTCGACTCCGTTGATGACAAGTACGTCGCCCTCGCCGAGGCCGTGCGGGAGTACTCCGCACAGCGACCTGGAACTGAACTCGTCGACGTGTTCCCTATCCGTACGTCCGGCTCTTCCTCAATTACCAGGCGCGTGCTCAATGTCCACCAGTGAAGTATCTACCGTCATGGTTCCCGGGCGCAGGCTTCCAGAAGTACGCGGCCATTGGAAAGGAGCTTTCAATACAGATGCGCTCAGCCCCATTCAAGATGGTCAAAGATCGCCTTGTAGGTTTACTCGAGAGTCATGAAAGAACGTGTCTCACGACTCACCATACGCCTTCAGGCTTCTGGCACGGCTTCGCCGTCGTTAGCCAGCCGTCTCTTGCACCAGAGCGTCGACACTGGAGGCATAGATCAAGACAAATTTGCCCAGAATACTTGTGCTGTCGTTTACAGCGGTACGTCATACGCATCTGTCTCCTCTCCTTCCGCTCACGGATTCGACGACGCTTTGAGCCGGAGCCGACACGGTGAGTTTACTTGTCGACGCTGCTAAATTGGTCCTGAATGCGACTCGGTGACTGAAACATTGTACTAGACCCTTGCCGCCATGATCAACTTCATCCTAGCGATGACGCTGTATCCCGAGGTCCAGGAGCGGGCTCACCGTGAGCTCGACGACGTGGTTGGCAGGGATCGTCTCCCGAACTTCAGCGACAAAGGCCGGCTTCCATACGTCTCTAACGTAGTCAAGGAGACGCTCCGATGGAAAGCAGTTGCTCCGCTGGGTGAGTCCGACGTCGGCCGGTGCGGATAGCATCTGACGTTCAGCAGGGGTCCCGCACGCCACCGTCTCAGACGACATCTACCGCGACGGATATGTTCCCAAAGGAACGACCGTGATCGCAAACATATCGTGCGTACTTCCTGAGGTCTTCGAGCTCGAGTCCCTCCCGACTAAAGCGAGAACAGTGCTATGCTCCACGACCCTTCGGTCTACTCGGATCCAGGCACCTTCAATCCCGACCGCTTCTTTTCCACTGAAGAGAAGCCGGACGGTGAACCGGATCCTGCGCGGGCGGCGTTTGGCTTCGGCAGAAGGTGCGCGTCTGCATGCCTCACCACAAGCCTCCGTCTAATGTCAGGCGCACACAGGATCTGTCCAGGGCGGTACTTCGCCGAGGACTCGCTTTGGCTCGCGATTGCGTCGCTTCTTCATGTCTTTGCGATCACCAACCCGGATGGGCGCGGTGGGAATGGCGTTACGGGAATACGGTGGAGCTCGGGACTCGTCAGGTATGTGTCCTTCCGTCCTAATCTTTCGCAACCCTAGGTGTCCCATTACTGACGGCGATCATGTACATGAGCAGCCTTCCTTCTCCGTTCCCGCACAAGCTTGCGCCGCGATTCTCCAAGGCAGCGGAGCTCGTCAGCGCGGCGGATCGCACTTGAAGCGATTCGATGCACCCGTCAGCTCCTTCGCACAACGCTGCGTCTGATGAGCGGTGTTCTGGGCGTGTATCTGGCAGGGACGGGAATGATATTTGGCTTTGGGGCGGCTTCCGTCCCTTTACTTCTTTGGCGGGAGACGAGTTCGACTTCCTGCGCGTGATGAATGGATGTCTTCTCTCTCTCGGCCTGCAGAAGGCGATACTCACTCCTCTTCCCCCTTCTCGAGTGCTGCAAAATCCCAAAGCGACTGACACATTTCAACATCTCTTCGTTGAATGCCACCCTCAACGCTGATGCTCGACGAGACCGACTTCACGCTCCCAGGGCCCACAGAAGATGGCGGCTACAAGCTCGCATTCACCCGATACAGGCCTGAATACGCCTCCGCCCCCATCGACGCCAGACAGCACTCGCAGTTGTCCTTAGTCGTCCTCCACTCGGTCGCCTCGCGTATGTCCCTCTGACCTCACAAAGCTTGGGAGCGGTGACAGTAGCTGATACGCTGAACCAGACAAGGAGACGTGGAAACCGACTGTGGAACATCTCTTCCAGCTGCAGACGACGGCGCCCAACAAGGCGTTCGCTGTGCTCGAGGTCTGGGCGATGGACTCCCCAAACCATGCCCGCGCGGGAGTCCTCAACGCTGCTCTCTTCAAGGACCGCCCTGAAGGTGTCAGTGAGTGTCAGGTCTCCTTGTCGCGAGCGGGCAGATGCATCCGCTCACTGTTCATGTTCAGGCGGAATTCAGTGGGCGAGAGCAGTGCAAGTCCTCCTCCAGTCCGACCTCCTCGCGGGCAATCGGACCGTTGCGATAGGTCATTCAGCCGGAGCCTGCGTCATGTGCGTATCTTTCAAAGTATGCCGTTCGTCTTTTACCGATCGCCCGAACATACAGGATACAATCTACAGAAGGCTATCCGCTCCACGAACTACCTTACTCTTCCTTCATCTTGGTCGAACCGACGATGATGACCCGCGAGATCTACAGGCGGGCTCTCGAGCAGGATACGGTGCTTCTGCGTGCCATAGAAGTGGCCAGAGGACGCAAGGACATATGGCCATCGCGTGCCGCAGCGCGCGAGTGGTTTCCCAAACGGCTTCCATGGCGCCGCTGGGACGCTCGTGTTCTCGATCTATATGTGGTACGCGCGTTTCTGAAGCTTCCTCTACCCCCCGTGGTACTGAACTATTGTAGGAATACGCGCTGTGCGACCTACCGACGCCCACCTACCCTGACCGCACGTTGGGCGTCACGCTCGCAACCACGCGAACTCAAGAGATCTCCGGCTACAGCGGTCACGAAGACGGCTTCGCGGGTCTGGAGAGGTTGGTCCTGCTTTGCGCCACCATCCCGGTGCACACCATCTTTGCCAGCAACAACGATATGGTGTACGTCGCTGGATCTCTCCGTTGTCCGCGTCCCATTGAAGTCTGACTGTTCGTGCAATAGACCTGAAGAGACGAAGCAGGCGATTGTGAGCGAGAGCGCTGGTCGTCGTATGAAGTCGATGACGACGGTAGCAGATGCGGGACATCTGGTTGTTCAGGAGAACCCGCGCGGTCTTGCGCTGGCGATATGGGGCATTCTTCATATCGACTACGCTCCCCTCGCATGCCGGTTGTAGCTGGTCGTACCTTCCGAGCGTCTATGTCCTTCGATATCTTCCGACATACGACATGCTGTCGAGAACACATATGCGAAGGCAGCAGTAAGAACGACAGGTGGATGCGAGCCGGGGCATATCATGTCCGCAAGGAAAGCAAAAAAAGCGAGTAAGTGTGATAGATGTTGCGCTGGTGCCCTCCCCCTTGCTCCTGCCCACGCGTACACCGGACTATGGACCCCGAACGTGGGTATGAGGGCAGACTGGAACGAGTTCGCAGGATGAGACGCGGGTGATGGAGCACAACGCCGTGGGCCTAGAAGAAACACGGGAGTCGTTTGGAACCAATGTCCGGGTAAGCGAAGAGGAGGTAGGTGATGAGAGTCTCAACGACGGAGAAGAGCTGGAAGAAGAGGGCCCCAGAACAGACATACGGTGCGCAGGCTTCGACAGAGAGATGGGACGGTGTTCGCGGCAACCGAGAGTCTTGATTTGAGGGTCGGCGAGGGATGACGAACCTGGATCTGCGCGTGAAGCAGTCTTGCGGATGTTCGCTGTACCTTGCCATCGTCATTCGAAGTCCATGCAGGAGTCCATACAAGCGTGGCGGAGAATGTGCTTGATTCACGACGTAGGGAAGAACTTCGAGAATGAACGTAGATTCTGAGGGGCGGTAAGGACGACAGGATAGCTCAAGACTGGCCGCAGGCGTGCGGTCGATAGCGGAGCTTGCTCTCATGGAAAAAGGTACGCTGCGCAAGGGCATCTGTGTTCGGCAACAGGCAGAGTGTGGTGAGTCGCTTTGACCGGCGTTTGCTGCGCGCAAGGAAGAGGATTGGGTACGAAGACAAACTCACCGATGTTGATAGGTAAATACGAGTCGCAAGCCCAATCTCTCCTCCATAGTACTGACGTGACTATACCCATCTCCGGCATGCCTCCAGCTCGTCGAAGGCGACATGTGTCGCGGAGCACCAGAAGAACGGTCTACTCAGTTGACGTGAGTGTCGAAAGCATTGATCAAGCAAGAAGGTAGCTAGCAGACAAGCAAGTTGCGATCCTATGAGGGCGTGACTGGGATGGGGTGAATGGATGGGGACGCGATGGAAGGAGTTGGGAGGAGAGGCGGTTTAACGCCCGAAATGGTACGCTCGGCGATCTCGGTTAAGGATCTTGGTTCCCAATCATCGCGAACCTGCTTCATGAGCCTTCCTCCAACGACCATCGCATCTTAATGCATCGAACTGCCAGCATCTGGCTGACAACTTATGCAGCTAGACAGATAGAAGGAGTATTGCTGGGGACTCTCGGCGTGAAATGAGGTGTTCCTGAATTCCCCACTGCATCTCTCGCGACGCGCCATGACAACGACCGCCCTTAGACTACCCTTCTATCTCGAACTATTGACGGCCGGTGACTATATAGTCCGTTGACGACACTCATGGTGTCGCGACTGCCCTGGCTGGCTCTACCCGTACCCTCATCCTCGACGCCTAGTCGTATTCGCCGGCGTAGACCGCCATGGGCCCTCTTCAAAGCATCATTCGTCTACCTCTGTACATCATCCTCGTGAGTCTTACCTCTGCATGGGTATGTGACAAGCAATCGGTGCTAACGCGTCGATCGTCGCATCCGGTCGGTAGTGGGTCTTTGCGACTCTTCTCTTCATCCTCACATGCGTCCGCTTGAACTATACTCTGCACCTCCCAAGTGGCGACACTCTCAATAATGGCGTCGATTTCTATGGTACGTACTCTAGCGAACTGTTGGAGTGTTGTGCTTGCGGCACAGATCGTAACTTTCATACGTTGTTTAGACCCTATCGTCGCCGAGCTACTGGTCTGCTCGCTTCTGTCTCTCGGGTTGATACCCTTCGTGTGCGTACTCCGCTACCCCACAGGCATTCCCAAATTTACCGAGTCAATGTAATACTAGGATGGGATGGATACCCGTTGTCCTGAGCTCAGCCGCTTCGAGCAACCTGCTCGAGCTCACCACGCTCTCTGTTCTCTGGCTTCTCTGGCTAGTCGGGTGCTGCGTGTCGACGGTACGTCTGCATTGCCTGCAACCAATCAATTTTACTGACACATTCCTGCTTGCTGATTGTTGCGCGTATCGCAACTTCTATCACCGCCGTGTCCGTCATCGCCCGTGGTCCTTCGCCCAATCATTGCGTCCCCTCGACCCGCCTCATCCCAACAGAGCATCTGGCCGAACCTCACGTCCTGCATGCAATACGCGCCCTGTCGCATCCTCACGGCGATGATGGCCTTCGCCTGGCTCGGCTGGACAACCCTCGTAGGCCTCATCGTCATCGCAATCCTCAACGTCGTGCACAAAGCTCGCCCATCGCGAGCGCCGATCATGGTCGAGTGGGCTGCGGGCTCGTCGTTTGCGCGTCCGGGGACAGTGCAGTCTGTATAGGAGCACGATGTCCAGTTTGTTCGCGTACGGCCGTCGAGGAGGTCGGTGGGCTGATCTTTGACAGAGGCATCAGGTGTACTGGTACCAGACTTGTGTGGCGGCCTACACCCATTCCCTGCTTTTGGATAACTGTGTTGTTGTACTGCACATGTAGCATTGGACTGTGTACAAGCGTTCTGAAAGTTGGAGGGTCCTCCTCCTCCTGTCCTCGTCGTCGGCGCTAACGCGTGACGTCACGTGAGTCACAACGCGTCCGTGACGAGACGATGTCAGCGCGCTCGAACAGGCTCGAACGCTCTTTCTAAGTTTCTTTCGGCAGCGAGCATCCCGTTGGGGATCCAACATGCATTCAAATTGAGCTGGTAAGTTCCTCTTACTTTGAATCCGAGAGCTAGCTGGATATACTGCGGATGTGCAGTACAAGTACTTACCTTCTATGACTCTAGCGCCGCAGTGTCTGCGGGCAACTGAGTGCACTCCACGCATCGCTTCGCAGATCCACATAAATCTGTCATTCTTGGAGACGGGCTACTTACGGTAAGAATTTTCTTTTAGCATTGACTTTTGAGCCACGCCGCAGCTTCTCATGAAACAGTGCGGCAGATGGACCTTCGACCCGCGCTGAACTACGACGTGCTGCACATCGTTATGTCGCTTTTGTCCAAGCGGGAGGTATTCAGCATGATGGGAACGTGCAAGACTCTCTACAGGGAAGGACCCAAGTTCCTCCTGCACGAAGTTACCCTCAAAGACGAGCATGACATCCGGTTCTTCACCCAATTTATGGCCGCCGATCTCTACCATCGCATCCGTTACCTCAGCATCTTCACCTTCGAATGCGGGCGTCTTTACGCGGAAGCGGCCCTGCTTCTGCGAGGCTTCCTCGAGTCTGCAGCGCCAGTCCTCCGGCTGCATCATCTACGACTGCTCGACCCGGAAGCTATGCTCAGTTCCGATCTCGGCCTTATTCAGGCATTCTCGCGGATCGTCTACATGGTGACATTGACCGTGAGGATGCCTGGCAGGCTCTCGTTTGATCTACTCTCGAAGATGTCCGGCTTCGTGCAGATCGCGATAGTGGACTGCAAGAAACGAGGAGCCGAGCCAGTTGAGGACAATAACCCGATTTTGCCACTCTGCTCGCTCCGCAACACCCTTATAGAGGTCTCCGCCTATGGAGTCAAGGCCCACATTACGCCCGGCCGGGGCGCCGACATCGTGTTCCCCCATGTACGCAAGCTCCGCCTGCAGACCTACTCCGCCATCGATAGCGCCGAGTACGCTCGCGCGTTTCCGAACCTGGTATCGCTATACTTCTTGGGCAGACGGTCCGCGTACAGGGGGTTCGACGAGGAGGATCGGGAAGAGCTCGGGGTGCATCGCGAAAGGAACCGGACGTCCCTGCGCGAGCGAGGAGGGTGGTCGACCTGGGAGCACCTCGAAGGCACCCCGATCGACCTTTGGGGCCTGGGGCTGCAGGGCACCGTTGAGAAGCTCACGTCGTTCATGGGAGCCATAGATGAGGATCACCAAGCCATCATCGCGGGGGTATTCGAGGAGCTCATGAGGGATATCCACGTCAAGCAGATCCATTTGGGCATATTCATGTCGCGGGCGGTGCGGGATGCCCTTCGAATTCTGTCGCGCATTAGCAGGGACCTGGAGCATCTCGATCTTCACGTCCTCGTGGATCCGGAAGAGCCCCTGGCGGACATTACGGGCATGTTGGTATGTCGCTATCTTTTACCTAACGACTATCTACTCAGTCGTATGTTCGTGTCAGGACACGCTGGTCGAGTACGTCGGCCGTGGCTCCCTACGATCGCTCGATGTCGCCTTCTCGTGCGGGGACGTTCTCGTGGAGATAGACGGTACCGGGAGTCCGGACGAGTGCAAATGCATGCTTCATCCGGACTCCCTCGCTGTCCGCATACAAAATTGCGCACCGTCGTTGAGGGACATCTCGCTGGAATTGTGGGTAGCAGAGAAGAAGGTAGGGATGTTCCATAAGGGAGATCAGATACCACAGTACCCGGAGGGTTGGCCATGGTAGTGAATCGCAAATATCCGTCTTGCTATGGACCAATGCCGCAGGCTCGATTGCGACGAGTCCTGACAGCGTCCGGTTGAAAACATGTGAGGTTTACTCTGTCTCACCTCCGCGTCAGGATGCGATCGTCGAGTAACGTCGGCATGGCTCTCTTACTGGACATCGCTTTCCGATACTTATCGCTTTTGCCCCATGCACACAGAGGTCCCGTAGGTCCCGTCCGGTATCCTTGACTCACCGCAGTGCGTACACGTTCTTGACGTCTCATTTTTGTTCGCTTCCGCTGCTGCTAGCTATGAGTGAGTACGTTTTCCGAGAAGTTCTCCGAGGGCGGCCCCGACGAACAAATCTGGATATGGGCGCTTGATACTTATCATGTGGCCTCATGTGGCTAAGTAAACCCACCTCCTCTTTTCCTTCTATCATCTCGGGCTTTGCCAAAGAGCCGGCTTCTGCTCTTTGTGTGTATCGTCGTCCATGTATCGCTTCTAAAAGTCTCATTTGATTTCACGTCGACAGACTGCCTAGAGACTTGGACCAAGTTGCGTGCAGCGCCACCGATTAATAACGTGTCCGTCTGGACGAGTCATATTCTCGAAGGTTGTCCACATACTTGTTGCGACAGTACGCACTTGGATTTCTACCTGCACCATCGCATCCGCTGACCGGGACCTTTTACTAGATGGACATCACGCGGGAGCTGAACTACGACATCCTCCATCTCATCATGTCGCTTTGCCAGAGACACGAGATCTCCACGATGATGAAGACTTGCAAGCTCTTGAACCTCCAAGGGGCAAAACTACTCTTGTCGGATTTCGTCACTCTCGATACGGAGAACGACATCACTTCCTTTGTAGCATTCATGCTCGGTGGCTCAGGAAACCTGGACCGATTCGATCAACCTCTCCGAGTTCACTTCACTGTCGAATCCCCCTCCCCAGAGAGCGTGGCCGACTTACGGGACTTTCTGTTCGAGTACGGGCACCTGCTATGGTGCCGCGCGCTGATCATCTCCCATGCCGAGCAACTGTTGGCCGTCGACTTGCACCTCCCCGACGCGCTCGCCGAGATCGGGTTCATCAACTACATACATGTTGCAGAAGCAGGCCCTCTGGCACGCGCAATGCTCCAGGAGATGAAGAACGAAGTCTTCGATGTCCGGGTAGACTTTGAGCTCCGGAACAAGCACTATCGGTTCTTGCCGGACGATCTTCAAAATAATCCTATCCTCGTCCTTGCACCGCTCTATGACACTCTCTGCAGCGTTTCGGGGACATGGGGCGGCACAGATCCTGCAAAGACCGTCTATAAGGACATCGTCTTCCACGACGTGACCTCACTCGAGCTGTATACGAAGGATCCCATACACGTCTCCCACTACGCTCATGCCTTCCCGAACGTCCTGGATCTCAGTGTCAGTGCGTCCGTTGCAAACGGGATCCTCCTCGACGAGGCGCAAATCATCACTGTCTGCACAGAATTTCGCAACCGCAACCGGGTGGCGCAGCGCGCGCACGGCAGCTGGGCCCGGCTGGAACGCTTCCACGGGTCAACGCACAACTGGTGGGCACTCGGGCTCGAATGCGAAGTGGAGAGAGTAGAGGTGTCGGACTTGCTTGAGTGGCAGTTTGGCATGTTCGGAGAGATGCTACGGGTCGCGCGCCCGAAGTATCTTGTTCTCGACGTACGTGCATCCACGGCGACATTAGAGGCCTTCGGGACGCTGTTCCGTCGGCAGGCCACTCAGTTCCTCGCAGGACTCAGGCTCGACGTCTCGTTTGATCCCCTTGATCGAGACGAGCTGAACGCCAGTACTATGTTGGTGAGTCAGCGTGTGTTGCCAAGTGCGCGCAAACGCTGACAACTTACCGCAGGACACGGTGGTAGCTTCCTGCGCAGGCATGGCGCAGCTGCAATGGCTGCAAGTCAACCTGGATTGTTGGCGCCTTCGATACGAATCCCTGCTGAACAGGACTGGAGGTTTTAGGGGGGGTCCCACAATGAACGACGCGCCTATATGCCCACCGGAGGCATTCTTCGCGCAACTGGATCTACCTGTGCCTGCGCAACGCTTGAAGACAGAAGTCCCCACGTTGCAGGGGATGCGGGTCAAACTTCAGGATCTGCGTGGTCGGGAGCGCGACATGGTCCACCTGGGGGAACAATTCCCTCCCGATGCAGAGTGGGATAGATTAGATCGATATCGTGAGTTCCACCCCTTGCGTTCCTATCATACCAAGATCAACCTGAACGCGTGGCAGATTAGCACCACAGGGAAGTTGCTTCGTATATGAGCGGATGCATTGCAATCCAGTGTCGTACAGCCAGCCATCACAGCTCGACATGATCATACCTCTTCTCCTCCTTCCCCTACCACGAACGACGCCCCTTAGTTCCCGTCGCATCCTCACGATTCATCCCTTGCACTCACCAGAGTAGCCGAAGCCCACGCCTGCGGCGTCTCGCTCATCTCAAACTCGATATGCCCGCCAGACGCGATGTCCGCATGCGTGAGGATCGGACCGGCGAGCTTCTTCCCGTTCACGCTGACGTTCTTGATATATGGTTTGCTCGGCGCCCCGGGCGAGGTGATGACCAGCGGATGCTTCGCAGCTGGGAGGTCGATAGTGACCTTGTCGAAGAACGGGCTGGTGCGCTCGATGGTGAGCGGGAGAGCACTGCAGAGGATGGATGCACTCACGTTCCGATGACGTACTCGGCGGAGACGGGGTCGACGGGGTAGAACCCGAGCGCGCTGAAGATGTACCATGCGCTCATCTGTCCGCAGTCTTCGTTCTAATATACAGAACATCAGTCTCCGACTGAGCGGAATTGACTGGGGGTACGTACCCCAGAGAGACCGTTCACGGAGCTGTTGTAGTTGATCTTGGTCACCTCCCGGATGCGCTCCTGCGACTTGCTGGCGGCGCCTGCGAGCGAGTAGAAGTACGGGATGTGGTGCGAAGGCTTCGTGCCGAGTCAGCGTTCGTAGAAATGGACGAACACCTATTTCGCCCGCTCACCTCATTCGTGTGGTCATTGTGTCCTGCAAATCGATCAGTGAAGAGTACCCACCGAGAGCTTCGCTGCTCACCTCCATCAAAGTGCTCGTCGAGGAACTTCACGAACGACGCATTGCCGCCCCGACGCGTGATGAGCGCAGGCACGTCGTGCACGACATCGAACGTGTACGCCCACATGTCGCCCTCGGTCCAGCCCGCGTCCTGGCCCGCCCACGAGCCGTTCGCGTTGCGCGCCTCCATGAAACCCGTCTCGTTGTTGAAGATCGTGAACGGCGCACTGAACGCGCGCTCGCGGAGCTTGGCCGCCCACTTGTCCTCGGAGACTGCAGCTGCGAGGACGGAGGCTGCATAGTCGTCGTCTAGGAGGCCATCAGTTGGCGCGGCAGGAGGCTAGGCTGAAGCGGACGTACAGGCGTAGTCAAGCGTGCGGGAGGCGGCTTCGGAGTGGATGTCGGAGGCGACCCAGCCATGGGATGCGTACACGGATGAGAGACCTGCGCGCACTTCGTAGCCTACGTGCTGTCACACCAGGATCAGCACAAAGAATGGGAACCTCTTGCGTGTGCTTTACCTGCTCTCGGTCGAAGTACCTGTATGACACCAAGTCAGAGACAGCCAAGCGGACTCACGCAGCCTACTCACGAGGTGTTCCAGTCGTTGTCTGGAGGAACTGTCGCGTCCTTGAGGACAGCCTCGAACGCTGTCTGGAGGTCGAAGTCGCGGATGCCCTTCACGACGGCCTCAGCAATGAGCGAGTCTGCATGCGTGCCGACCTGTGGATGCGTCAGATTCATGACCATGTCAGATCACGGCGGATCGGTACCATGATGTTGGTCTCTGCGGGTGTATGGTCAGCATCACCTTCGTGCCCTCGCAGCCGCACGACTTACCGACGATGTTCTTCCACATAGGGAGCCATCCACCCTATACATAGAGGCTATGAGCCGAGATTCGAAATTGGGTTCAGCGAGGCATACCTCGATGTAATCCTGTAGCATACTTTGCACCATGCCTGGAATGCGCTCGGGCGCCAGCAAGATCTGCCAGGCCCATTCTGCACGGAAAGTGTCCTACGAGCTTATTAGTCGGTCGTCAAATCCTGTGCGAGTACAACGTACCCAGATTGAGTAGCCAGTGTACGAATCGCCCTCATGGACGGTGTCGTCGTATCCTGAATAGTACTTCCCGTCCTCGCTCTGCTCGTATGGGTACTGTGGAGATGCACACGTCAGCACGAGGACGACTCGTATTGTAAGGCACCGTACCTGAAGCGTGTGGAAGACGGCGGTGTAGAAGATCTCGTTCTCCTCCTGCGTCGCTCCCTCCACCTTGATCCTGTCCAGCTTCTCAGCCCATGCAGCGCGAGTCTTCTCCGCAGTCTTCTCCAGCGAAGTGCCGTCGGGGATCTCAGTATCCAGGTTTTTGCGCGCCTGCTCGACGGAGATGAACGAAACCCCGACGCGAACGTTCACCTGGTGAATGCCAGTCGGGAACCGAGCAAAGCCAGAGAGTAGCGCACCCTGCCCGGAGGTCGCATTCTCCGAGATGGTACCATTTTGAGCTGTCCCATAGCTTGCAAAGGGGACATCGAACCGAGCGACGAAGTAGCCGGCGAAACTTGGTGCGGGGCTGGGGCCTATGATGAAGTCCTGTCGCTCGGGGTTGCGTCCGGAGATCTCACGGTGCAGAGGGTCGATAGTGATCTCGCCCAGCGGATGCGTGACGTTCGTGGGGTCATCAGAGCCCATAACCGAAGCGCGTGTCGCCTCGACGAGGACATACGGCGTCTTCGTATCCTTGAATGTGAACCGGAGGTGACCAACGCGCGAAGCTAGCTCATATTGTGTCAGTCGACGCAGTGTTTCGATCGCAGCGCGTGGCCTCACTGGCAGACTGCTCGGCATGGATTTGCCCGCCTTCAATTCCATCTAGGAGCACTGAGTAGTAGCTTGCAGTAGCGATCTCGCCTTCGTGCTTGAAGCTCATGCCGCGCTTCTCGAAGACGGATTGGATCTGGCCTGCACCGGGCGCGATTATCGCTTGCCCGCTTTCGCCCATCCAGATCGCGGGCTGGTGAGTGCCCTGGAATCCGTAAATAGACGTGTCGGTGTAGTTGTAAGGGGTCACTGAGACGTAGTTCTGGCGTGTCTGTGCTGTCCAACGCGTCATGGCGAACGGAGGCGCGGTAGAAGGTATCATGCCCCCGGAACCGTTGGGGGAGTCCCCGCCGTTGCCTATGTATCTGAGCAAGCATGTCAGTCTTAGCTCAGTAAATGATACAGACAGCACATACGGATCCACATAGTCGACTGCACTGCTGGCAGGTTTGGAGAACGCGGATGGCACGTCGCGCTGGTGAAGTCGGGCGCTAACCGAGAGCAGGACAGCTGCGAGAACTATGAGCCTCCCCACAGTCTTTTCGTTCCTGAGTTCCCGCCGCATTCTCCAGCAGAGGAGACCCTTCAACGGCACGATGATGGTCGGAAGCAAAGGAGGAGGACAGCAGGCTCAGAGGCGAGCCCGCCTGACCAGCTTTACGGCTCGCCCACGTGGCAATTCCCACGAATTTGCTCTCGCAAAGTCGGTAACCTTTCAACTTAGACCTTGGTCAGATTCGCCCACACAAGTGTACCGACCCACTACGGTGAGTGATATAGTGACGACTGGTACACATGTCAGGTATAGCTCTTCAGCATGTTCTAATGCACCGCGATGACCTCAGTTCCTCCCACAACCCGACGAACATCCTGGTCAGCTGCCATCACGTCGGGCTTCGTACGAGTGGAAATCTGTTGGTAATGGCAAGGTTCATGGAAGCTCATCTGGTATGGTGCTTCCGTGTACTCATACCATCGTGCTGGTCGGCAGATCCTCGGTCCCCACCCTCGTGCTCGCCCTGAACAGTCGTAACACGCCAATGATGCGCCCTGGCGGCCCGCTCAGTCTGGTCACTAGGATGCTCCGTATTCTCCGGTGACCTCAGGTATAAAGCCAGAGCGGTCGAAGGCTGCCTTCATGTAGCTCTCCTACCGGACTGCCGATACGTGACCGTGTCGGTGAGCGCTCCCCAATCATGCGTTCCCTCTCAACCTTGCTGCTACCTCTGGTCTGGAGCGCAGTTGAAGTGCCCGCAACTCGGCTGGATGTTCGTGAAGATCTTCACTTCCCGCTGCACGCCCGTGAAACCAACAAGGATGGCTCGAAACCCATCTACAAGAACCCCGATGCCGCAATAGAGGATAGGGTCGATGATCTTCTGCCGAGGATGACACTCGAGGAGAAGGTCGCACAATTGTAAGCTAGATCTGACTTGCTTCGTCGATGCTAATCCTCATACACCTGTGTCAGGATTCAGGGAGACATGAATGGCTGGATGAACTTCAACGACCCGCTCGACGATACGCTCACCTTCAATCAGACAGGTCTGGTACGCTCCGCACAGCTTCTCATTTGCCTGACCTATGCCGATCACTCCAATCTTCAGGAATTGATGATGAGCCAGAAAGCCGGCTCCATCTGGGGAGGGTACCTCACACCCTGGGACAAGTTTGTCTACGGCGTGACCGTGGGCCAGCGGTATCTCATTGAGAATACAACGCTTGGCATTCCTGCGCTCATCCAGTCTGAAGGTCTGTCGCATGCTCTATTCATCCGGTCAATGTACTGATATACGATTCTCATAGGTCTACATGGATTCACGAATAACGGCACGATCTGGCCGTCGCCAATCGGACTCGCTGCCTCCTTCAACCCCGACCTGCTCAGACAAGCAGCTGCGACCATCGCGGACGAAGCTGAGGGTCTTGGTATTTCTCACGTCTTCGCTCCCGTGCTTGACTTGTCGCGTGAGTTGCGATGGGGCCGTGTCGAGGAGAACTTCGGCGAAGACCCGTTCTTGTGCGTTGTCATAGTTACTCTGCACAATCAGCAGCTGACACGATACCCTTAGGACCGGAGAGATGGGCCACGCATACGTGACCGGTCTGCAATCTGGTCGCAGACGGAACGCGAGCTCCTCCGCGACTGCTCGCATGGCCGCGACCTGCAAGCACTTCGCCGCATTTGGGAGTCCTCAAGGCGGACTGTGAGTGCATAATCCGCCTCTACTGGAAATTGAACACTTATCTCTTGCGAACAGCAATACCGCACAAGTCAGTGGTGGAGAGCGCGAGTTGCGCACAATGTATCTGAAGCCCTTCAATCGGGCGTGCGTCGAGAGTTTGTCGATCATGACTGCATACTCAAGCTATGACGGTATCCCTGCGATTGCGAACACTCGTACGTAATTCTTGCTCAGAGCACATTCTATGTAGCTGATGTCAAGACTCATCTTCAGATCTCCTCACCGACATCGTGAGTATTGGCTCGCAAGGAGCCCGGACCCATCTAGTCTGACGCTCTCTGCACGCGTAGCTCCGTAACGAATGGGGGTACAAGTACTGGGTCACGACCGACGCCGGCTCTGTTGACCTTCTCATCAACCAGCATGGCACTTGCGACTCTCGCGAGTGCGCTGCAAAAGTCACGCTCGAGAACGGGCTCAGTGGAGAGATGGGTGGGGGAAGCTACACGTTCCTAACGCTTCCGGGTAGGCGACCTCTACGAGGGCTGAAGACCTGTCGCTGACCATGCGTGACAGATCAAGTCCGGGCTGGCACGGTGGATGTCAAATACGTCGATGAGACGGTCAAAGCGATGCTCCGCACGAAGTTCACCCTTGGGCTGTTCGAGAGTCCGTACCCCCGCTCTCGCGCCCATCGTCCTGCTGATGGTTCGCACAGATCCCTACCCGTACGAAGACTATCTGTCCACTCTACGCACCTCGGAAACGCGAGAGCTACTCCACAGTATGGAACAGGAGACGATCGTCTTACTCGAAAATAGGAACAACGCCCTTCCTTTGAGCGAATCTATCAGCTCTCTCGCTCTCATTGGGCCGCAAGTCGACCGCGTCTCCGTAAGTTGTCTTCTCTGTACTCTCCACATGCGTTTCTGATACCTCCGTTCCTGCAGTTCGGCGACTACGTCTTCTTCAACGCCTCTAACAACGGCATCTCCCCACTCGCCGGGTTCACCCAGCGCCTGTCCAACACCTCCGTCAAGATCACTTACGAGCAAGGCTGCGAACTTTGGTCGAACGATCCCTCAGCCATACCCGCCGCCATCGCGGCTGCGAAGGCCGCCGACGCCTCGGTTGTCATGGTCGGCACTTGGTCGCTCGACCAGACGCTCTTATGGACTCCTGGTACGAACGCAACTACTGGCGAGCACGTGGATCTGTCGGACCTTGGTCTGGTCGGGGCGCAGCTGCAGCTCGTGCAGGCGGTGAGGGATGCGGTTCCGGATAAGCCGGTTATCGTCGTTCTTGTCAGTGGCAAGCCGGTGGCGGAGCCCTGGATTCAAGCGCGTGAGTCCACATTTGCGTCCACTGTTATTTCATTCATACGTGTACTTACGTGCTCCGTGCTTCGTGTCCGAACGGCAGACGCGGACGCTGTCGTGCAGCAGTTCTATCCCGGAGAGCTCGGAGGCCTTGCGCTGGCGGAGGTCATCTTCGGGGACGTCAACCCATCCGGTGAGTGCATCTGATCTCGTATTCATGTTCCTACCTTCAGGTGCTAATCGTCTGCTGTGATCAGGGAAGCTGCCCGTATCCTTCCCGAGGAGCGTCGGAACGACTCCAGTGTTCTACAACTACCTGAAGGGCGCGCGATTCATCGATCCTGGCGAAGTCTTGGACGACGGTAGTCTCAAGTTCGGACATCAGGTTCGTCGTTGCGTGGTCATCTCAAGCGTTTACTCCTGCAGCCTCTGATTCTCTTCGGCTGCAGTATGTCCTTGACAGCCCCGTCCCGCTGTGGAGCTTCGGACACGGCCTCAGCTACACGACGTTTAACTAGTGAGCCCCATCGATTCCGGTTCTCCCGACCCGCCTTGACGAGGTCTTCCGCAGCACGGACCTGAAACTCTCCAAATCGACGATCGGCACCAATGAAGACTTCAGCGTGTCGGTGACGGTTCACAACACCGGCGACAGGGAGGGAAAGGAAGTCGTGCAGGTACTGATCTCACGTTTTGCATAGAGACTTCCTCTCACTCGTCTCCAGGTTTACGTGACCGATCTTGTCAGTTCCGTAGTCACTCCGAACCAAGAACTCGTCGGCTTCCAGAAGGTCAACCTCACGTGTGTCCTTCCTTATATTCACCGCGGGCTGGCATACTGACCAACTTGGGCTGTATAGGCCGGGAGAGTCGCAGAAGGTGACGATACATGTGAACTCGACACAGCTCGCCGTGTGGTCGCTGAGCAGCAAGTTCGTCGTCGAACCGGGGAAGTTCTCGATCAAGGTTGGGACGAGCGATCAGACGTTCTTGAACGCGACTTTGACGGTGGCTTGAACCAGTGAGACAGAAAAAGTACTACTCATTTACATGCTCAATATATAAGAGTCTCTTCATTCCTTCCCTGCAGCCTAACGGAAACATCTATGTGACTATGTAGGTACACGATCAATCACACGCCGGTCCTGGCGGGAACTTCGCTATATACCAGAATACCATTGGTGTCCTTCGTCTGGATCTCTACGCGTGACTATTCCTGCGGAGGTATTCTTCAGTGCAATAACCTTCTTTCCGACCTTTCCCGAAGGCCGACGGTCTGATGGTGATATGTCTAGATACGTTCAATAGTCATATCAATATTGCACTCACTGGAGTCGCTGGCTTGGGACTTCGGGTCGTCGCCTTGGTCTCGAAAGGTGGAGGTGAGCTCCTGCCATTCCCTTTTGCCATAGCGACCTCCGAGCTGCCTCTGCACTTCCGCAGAAGTGTTCGGAAACGGCTCTCTCCCGTCTCCCTTTAGCAGATGAGAGTCAGAGAGTGAGCGTTCGATGAGCTGCGCTGTTGAGCCTACTCACATAGATGAGACTGATGTCCGCAGTACTCGCTATAGCGATGCTTCCGGCCGGTAGCATGCTCAGGGTGTACTTCAACAGTTCTTGTACCGGGTTCTATGGTCAAGTTATGAGAGTATGTTCAGTGATACAGTATCACGACGAGTACGCACTGGGATATCGAGCGTCCCGTATGCCATAGCCGCTTCCTCCTCCCGATTTCGAAGCTTCAAGTCCAGTCGCTGTATGACCGAAGGTTTCTCTCTGATCTGATAGAAGTACAGACAGAGATCGGTACCAATTTGATCGACTCTGTATAGGAGGACCAAGTCTTCTTTGCGCAAGAGCGGCATCTCCCCGGGCGACCCATGGTCATAGGTGGCGTGTGCGTCCTGCATGTTCCGAATGACAGGACCGAGGGTTGCCTCTGTCAACGGAAGGCAGTTGCCACAGTGTAGGTCGGGCCGTGCAGCAGTGTAATTGAACTGTACGCCATCTCCACCCACCGACACGTTCAAAATGTCGCCTGGCTTGTAGCGGACCTCGGCAGCGTGCACCCTGATTCCGCGAATGCCGAAGTTGACGCCTTCCTGGAGTTCCAAAAGGGCATCCGGCACAACTTGAGTTGACTTTCTTGTTAAAAACGTGTAGCGTTGCGCGGCGGCGGTGATAATCGACGACGAGCGCGTGGACGAATGGACATATCTGGCACTAGCAGCACTGCCTAGCACCTCGTCGCTCCTGCCAGTGAAACCCATCGTTCTCCCGATCATCCCCATGGTATTCGCCAACTCTACCCCTCGCTCTTCCGCGGACTGCAGGGCTTGTGAAGGATATGATGAGGGCGCCACACCGGGGCCCTGGGGATCCTTCAAGTCCGCTGGCCATGGAAGGTTTCGAGGGGAGGTGATGACACAGACTTCGACTTTTTTGGAAAACATAGCGCAGGAATTTTGTGATGAAGGGTAAGTGGGGACGATGCTCACTGCTCAGGATAATATGCGTTGTCACGCCTTATATACATGCGAAGCGGGCGCTCTTTCGGCACACTCGGGGTACGCCACAGGCCTTGTTGGCTGGTGCTGTGCACGAATGGTATTGTGCTTTGTCCGCTAGGCGAGGCACTGAGAGCGCCTTGTCAGTGATTGCGATGCAAACGCGGCCGGGGCTTGGTAGGCACTTGCCTCGCCTCGTCTCATAGAATTGTCGTCTTGGCTGCATGACGGATTCCTGGAACTTGCTGGACGGTGCGTGTGAGCGAGTGCACAGATGATGCTCACCCGGTCGACAACGTTAGGCTCACGACTCGGAACAATGACCAAGATCTATGCAGGCTTGAACGCGACGTTCAACTCTTCACCCAAGAAAAGAGCATTGTCACTTACATACGGAGACAACGCGCACGGAGACAATAGAGTCGCCACTCAACGGTCGCCGTTGGCCGGGACCAGGCGGGGCCTTATGGAGTTCCGACGACCAGACGTGCCCGCCGCGTTCCCAGCTACGTGTCGCAAAAATGCCGAATGATATCCAAGTCGCACTCCTGTAGACAAGACAAAGTAAGATTTGTGTGTCTTTGGTAGTCAAGTACACGTAGACACACCCGACTGAGTGCAGTCTTGAAGACTGAATTGTCTTCGAAAGGACGCTGCGCACCGCCGCATCTCCTTCAGGACGTCCAGACTCCATATTTCGATCCAGACAGCAGCATGAGGTCCTAAAAATTGTACAAACAAGGGCGATGATAGTGCAAGAGAAGCGGGGAGACGCCACTGGTGTAGGTGTCCAGAGGGCGGGAAGAGAGGTGTTCGGTGACGGCACCAGGGAAACAAGTATGACCAGCCCATTCCGGAGACTCCTTGTCGGCTTGAGAATCCAAGTATAGATGAATGCCTTTGGCAACACCACCAGGGGCTAGAAGAAGTCTGATCCGTTAAGCAAGCAGCCCGAGCTCATCGACGAGGAGAGGAGGAGGAGGAGAGACACCGTGTTCGAAGCGCCGCAGCGCTTCACGAATCCCGCTTAGATAGCTTCCCACAATATACGCCGTCGTTTTGGTAGGGGCACAACTCGCGTCTCCCGATCCCCCTAGGACCGGAAGGCAGACGATCGTTTCGCAAACCTGACGACATACACTGGTAAACCGGCCTGCGGGCATCCGAATATGTTGTATTACTACTACTACGTTTTGAGAACCAACAGGCATTTCTAAACCGTAGCATTCACCCCGACAGGGCCTGCGAGCGGACTGTCACTGGGTACCGAAAAGAACGGGACTGTGTCGACGAGCTGGAAGACATCAAGTACATAGTGCGCGAACACCGCAAGTAGCCGCTCCTTGCCCATAACGAAGTTCAGGAAGGCTAAGGGTTCGAGGCGACGAAAGAGCTGTCGGGCACCGGGGAGGAGAGGAAGCAACAATTGTAGGAGTTGCGTCTCGCGGATGTGCTGCAGTCGGGCATCCTCACACGTAAAGAGGACGTGCATCTCGTCTTCGAGAGCCGCCTTCTGCCGACAGAAGCGACAGATGCGGCAGTTGGGTGGGACAGGCGGCGACCGGCGTCGTCCAACCTCGATCCCAAACGGATGGTCCGAGGTGAGGAGCCGCACGAGAGCCTCGCGGGGCTTGGTGCTCGTGAGCTTGAGGTACGGCTGCGCTGCGCAGACCTGCGACAGTGTCGGGGTGGAGGGAAGGCGCATCAGTAATTCCAGATTTTTCTGATGGCGTCTGAAACGTCTGACACAGACGTTTCAGACGCTGTCAGACACGACATCAGCAAAGTCGCAAATGATCTTACTGATCTTACGAGCCTTCCGTAAGTTCTGTAAGATGGGTAAGACCTAAGATCGACTCATCTTAGTTAAGTTATGTACCTATCCCTTTGTAAGATGAATGAACTTATGCTCGATCTTAGGGCCATCTTATAGCCGTCTTTCACAAGATAGTCGAACTTTCATAGCTCTCATTTAGGGCCCATGGCACATTCTATTGCGCGTGTCATAGCCTTAAATAACATAGAGCACGTTCAATTATAAAGATTATACTACTATACAGGACAGGTAACCCGCTATACATCCTACTAACAGAACAGTAAGCGACAGAGACGTACACATGATGACTTGCACGGCACTGACGAGTGCGGCA
>ML211403.1:0-29513 GCA_004369055.1 Polyporus arcularius HHB13444
TGACACCATGCCCCAGTACAGTCGATTGCTCACTGTCGAAAGCCAGTCGGGAACAAGAAAGCCGGCAACGACAGCAGCGAAACAGAAAAAGGACAAGGCAACGGTGCAACAGAGCAAGGGAGTAACTGCTAGTAACTGACACCGCCGAACAGACCAGACAGCCGGTAAGCAAGTGCCAAATCGGACTATGACTAATCAGATCCCATCAGAGATCCCATCACGACGCCCACAACAGATTGATCCACAGATGCGACTTTACTACCCCACAAACCTGGTCACTAGTCGTGTCCAGGAATTTTCTACGAAATCAATCCGACGCTGGTGCTCATGCTCCACTGTCAACCCAGGGCATATATCCGACCCTCATCATCATCATCATGTGCACTGTCGACAAGTTTCTCCATGAGAAGTCGGTTGAGAGTGAAGTTCGGGATGCTTCTACCATCATGTTCAACGGCATGCCTCCGAGTCGCCGGCGCGAGACTCTCTCAGAGTCGTTGAGCGCAAGCTCTGCTCATCATGATACCTCCCGGTAAGATCGCAGAAGTCTCTCGGAGACCCCGGCTAAGGGCGAGTTGGGTGGCCCCAGGGTCTTCGTATGGTGTCGGGTTAGATAGTGTGCAAGAGGGGCCAAGTGATCTACGTGAATCAGCCAGACAAGGAAGGCGAACAAATCACATACCAGTACTAGTGCAGTGAATCATAATGTACAAGACATACGTGATTGAGTGAATTTTGTCAAATTCAAGAAGCAAACTCCGTACAATTTGCGGAAACATTAATGGCAGCGATGGTGGGGGGAAGGACTCGGACGCGTAAGAGCGCCGGTCGCCCAAAGCCGTAGATGTCACGGTGCGTCTGAGTCACGCTTGATGGTTAGCGTGACTTTGACGATCATCACGACCACCACAACCACTCGCTCCGCAATGTCGGGACCATGGCTCAATCACCTGGACGGGATAGGGCAACAGTTCGAAGTTATGGTTGAGGTAAACGCTCTTGATGAAAACGACCCGGAAGACAAGAAGTTCCTCAAGATGCTCCGTGACATCTGCGACGTCGTGCGTGACGCGGAAATCAGGTCCGCGCCAGAACTACCGGAAGTAGTTGAAAAGGCACATACGGTTCTCGACAAGCTCCTCAAATATGCGTATTTGGAAGACGGCCTGTTCAAGCAGTATATCCGCTGCTTCGCATACTCCGACGACAACCCTGTCATCGAAGACAGCCTCCAGATGGCAGGTAAGTCCGTTTGGCACACTCACAACAGCCCTCTTTGGAATTATTATCTGGAGCTATACGTGCCTCGCGACGTCAGAGTGCGTAAGTTCCTATGTTGACGTATCTTCTGACTTTTCCTTGCTGGCAGGTTCTGATATCATCGAAGCAGTCATGTCTTTTTTTACTCAGTACTTACATCCCGGCGCTGGTCAGTAGATGCATCTCGATCAATGGAGAGAAAATAGGCTTACGCTCACTCTTTGTCAAGACCGTCCTCCACTTCCGGAATTTGCGAAGACCGACCCCTGGATCAAAACGCCGCGACCTCATCCGCTCACGACACGGCTCTCTCGTTTCCGTTCTGGAGTCCCGATATCCGTATCCGCATCTACGCCACGCGCACAACTCATATACCAGGCGCGTGCAGAAGTAAAGCAGTACTTTCTTGCTGCTCCCTGCGCGATGATGATGTCCTCGGACGGTTCAGTGTTGGCAATGGCGGAAGCCGGTGGGTACAGAGCGCGCGATCCCATCCTGCGCACCGTTCGGTTCGACGAAGATGACGAAGACGGTCCCGATATGCTCGAGTTCGCGGGGAAGCGCCAAGATACCGGCCTTTCGAACGTCGCACGGGAACTCGAGATGGACAACGAGCGCACCCTTATCTTCCTAGCTGACCAAGACCGCATCAAGTCCTTCCGATGGGGCCCGAATGCAGAGGGCAAGCTCCCGAAGCGTCTCCCGAATGTGCACACAATGAATTCGGAACGCGTGTACAATGGTCCGCTCGCAGTTCTGCCTGGCGGTCGCCTCCTGCGAGCTGGGAAGGGGAAAGCCGCGCTGTGGAACTTGGACTCGCTCGAGACACACCAGGATAACCCGAAGAAGCTCATTGGCGAGGGCAAAGTGAACGTAGACAATAGCTGGCGCGAAGAAGACTCGACGGGTATCGAGCGATCAAGCGGAAGCAAGGCGACTTCGATAGTTGCCTTCGCAGACGATCCGGACTACCAACCTGCGACATGGCACTGGCACCGACCTACGGGAGTTCTACTCTGCGCGGAACGCAGGCGGGACACGGAGGGCTTCTCGTGCATCTCGATGGACATCGAGCATGGCGGGCGCCGGGTGACGCGATACCTCGGACATGGCCACGACCCCGAGAAGTTCGCGACGAGTCCGAGCGACCCCAACGTGTTCTGGACTGCAGGAGCGGACGGTTATGCGCGCATGTTCGACATCCGCCGCTCCCTGCCCGTTCTGACATTCGATACCGGGCGACAGAGCGACGCGTGCGCTGGCATCGTATGGATCCATCCCGACGGGATTCCCAGTATGTGTCTGCGTGACCTTCCCGTGCTCACGGATGTCTGACCGTCTCATGCGCCTTTCAGCTTTATTCACTGGTGGCGAGCGCACAGCGCAGATCAAAATGTGGGACGTTCGTGCTCGCGCGTGCCTCTACGAGCTATCGACCGGCAACAATGCAGTACAACATATGTTGTGGGACGATCGTCGGACGACCTTGATCGCTTCCACTGACCGGGATAGTGCTTTCACCATGGGCGGGCCTAGGAAGTTTCGGAAGGCGAAGATCCCAACCTGGGCCACGTTCACAGCCGCTGCAGCGGCGGCAAAGCCGTACGAGAAGGCCAAGGCAGATAGGGACGCTCACGGTGCCGACTCGTCAGAGGCTCCCGAGACGCACGAACAAGGGAACCAAGAGAACGCTAGCGGCGAAGACGAGGTTGGCTCGCAAGATGAGGCTAAGGATGAAGGCGATCACGACTCCGACGAGGACGTCGCAGCGGAGGAGGAAGAGCAAGATGACGAATTTGAAGAGAACCCCCGCTATATGAAGTGGCCTACCAATGCTTATCATAACGAGCAGTTCTACGGATATGCGTACAACGCCGGCGAGCATGTAATTCGTACGTCTGATATACCCCTGCTTCTTATGTCTTGCTCACTGCGCTTGTCCATAGTGCAATATAAGTTCAGAGAGAACCCCGACTATGATCTCCCCGCGAGCGGAGGGGACGACTTCTTTTAGCCAATACAGATATCCCCAATGCCCCATCTATAGCTCATCTACGTCTGCACATTATGCAGATCTAGACAAGCCCCAGTCATCACTCGTAGAAGCATGTTCTCCACTGTCCGACGATGTGAGTGAGAATACCGCGGCTCGCAGTAATATGCATAGGTCTGCGCTGCATCTGCATACTGGCGCGCGTGGTCCTGTAGTAGGCTGTACTAGTACGGGTGCCGCCTTACTCTCCAGCATGACGATGGCCCTCCCGACGCTGGAGCGTTGCCTGCATTCGAACGTTGTCGCCGAAATAGAAGTTGAGAAGATGAGTACTAGTCCCTAACCGTTATGGTACAAGACACCTCGTCCTCTCGACGGCCCGGCCCACGCCATAGTGTGACGCCACCGCTCCACTATGTGGACTTGTTCTCGAGTTTGTCGTGGTCCAACTTGTCGTGAACATGAGCGGACTCGAGGACGTCGTGCGCATCGACCTCGTCTCCAAAGATCTCCGCCATCTCCTCGAGTGTTCTACCTACATGCGGCTCCGTCATCAGTTGCTGAAGCTGAGTACGGCGAGATAATGTGTCGTACCTTTGGTCTCAGGGAAAAAGAGGCCTATGATGATGAAGTCGACGAAGTTTAGGCAGATGAAGACGAGGTAGTAGCGCCAGGAGATGTTGTTGATTGCGATGTTCGACACTTGCGAGAAGAGCACATTGAATGCCCAGTTCGCGCAGGTGGCGAAACTGGTGCCGATGGAGCGAGTTCTCGTTGGGAAGACCTGCGGATGAGCCGGTCAGCGATGGTCGTTTAGCTCGAGGGAGCACAAGGGGCGACGCTCACCTCAGATGCGAGGACCCAGCTGACCGGGCCGAAGCTGACTGAGAAGAAGATGCTCGTGAGGAAGATCATGGCGATGCCGGCTCTCTGTGCAGCGTGGTTCCCAGACTCGTCGGGTGGAAATGACGCCACAATGGCGGTCAAGATGGAGTAGGTCACGACGAAGCTTCCAGCACCGAACATAAGTGGCTTCTTCCGTCCGACCGTGTCGAGAATGAGGGTGATGAAGCTATAACGGGTGTCTCGAAACGTGATCGCATATCGCAGGGATACGAAGGGACGTACAAGAAGTTCGTGATAGGCCCGACTGCGCCATAGATGCCCTGTACGAGTAGCGACTGGCCCGCGCTGAGACCCAGAGCTTTGTACATCGACGGCCCAAAGTAGTTGATGACGTTGATCCCAGAGAACTGCCCAAACACCTGCACACCGACCGCGACAAGCGTGCGCCTGAGCATGCCGCGAGTGGCCCAGAGGTCCGACAATGAGCGTGAGCGCACGAGAAGTTCCGCCTTGATTGTCGCCTGCATCTCGGCAAACTCCTGGTCGGCCGCTCTCTGTGCGTCGGTGCTGGCCCCATGTAATTTGCGTACGACCGCGAGCGCTTCCTCGTCACGGCCGTGTTCGATGAGCCATCGGGGAGACTGCGGCATGAAAGGGCTTCCAACGAGGAGCAAGAGGGCAGGCGCGAGCTGGAGGCCGAGTGGAAGTCGCCATTGTGCGTTACCCTTGAGGTACTGGCAGCCGTATCCGACCCAGTTGGCGACGATGAACCCGATACCGATCATTTGCTGTGCTAGACCGACCATAAAGCCGCGATGCTTCGGCGGCGCAGTCTCCGTCTGGAATCCCGTTGTAAGCGACAGGTAAAGAGAATCCACAGGTGAACAGCCCACGTTATACAGAGGAACAGTCATTGAGAGTACCCTGAGAACAAATATCAGTAACCGCGAAGTCACGTTACTAATACGACCGGATGGAGGAAGTACCCTATAGCAAAGCCCGCAACGATACGACCTACGAGCATGCAAGCGAAGTTGTTTGCTCCAGATTGCATCGCACATCCCCACAGAGCCAACACCGCGCCGATCTGCATTGTGTCTATAAGCTGCAGTTCTGCAAGAGCTTCGCACCAACACAAGTACCTGCACCGTCCGAATACGTCCCAACTTGTCGTTCGTCCTGCACTTGAGATCAGCCGTGGCGCTAGAAGCGCTTCGACAGAGGCTCACCATCCAGCAAGAGCAGCGCCAAGGAAGCATCCGCCGGTGAATGTCGACACGACAGCTCCTGAGAGGCTGTCGTAACTCCCGGGGTTGCTGATGAACGACTTGAAGGAGTCAAAGGTGATGATTGATGCGATTATACCGCTGAAGATACGGTGAGGTGTCTCATAAGACTAGTAAAAGGCAGGAACTCACCTGTCGTATCTGCCAATTTCGCCGGGGAGCATGCGCTCAGTGGTGACGGCAAGCACTGAGTAAGCCTCTCCTTACCCAAACAAGAAGGATCCTGGCAGATGAAAGATAGTATGAGCTCAGCATCTTCCGGAACATCACGGACGTATTAGAACTCGCCCCACCTATTGCGCAGAAGGTAGCAAGGAAGACATTGTACACAACACCCATATCGAACAACCGCTCCTCGCGGAACCGGACGTCCGAAGATGCGTCCTGGGAAAACGGAACCCCGGTAGTTTGAGCAAGCCTCAAAGGCCTACGAGCCGAAGCCGACGAACTTATATAGTGTGTCGACGGTCGGCGTGGACGCGTGCTGCAGTTCGCGTGCAATATATCACCGCACTGATAGTTTCCAGATTCCACGGGGAATACTCGGAAGAGTGCCGTGAGCCAGGGCCGAGTCTAGGAAGTGGCAGGAGGTGTGGTCATGAGGCCAAGGGCTGGCCCGTCACCTCGAAGTCGTCTGCGGATTTGTGTCATCCCCGCACTGGAGTTTGGCGGGCCGACGGGCAGCGACGTTACCGGAGCAGCTTCGGATCTTCCTGGGTTGGATATGCCTGAAGCGCGCATCGTCACGGGTGGGATGACTGCTTACCGGAGCGTGTTCGCATCAGAGCTTCAGTTGCAGCTTGCAAAGCGCAGTTGAGGTGCGGAGGAGAATAATGAACGGAACAGGATGTCGCGACCGGCATGCATACATGTACGTTTCTGACAGTGTCAGTAGGTGCGCACGACTGACAACTGCCTTGAGACCTGCTAATTATCATGTGAAGCGTGAAGCAAAACGTCCGAGGTACCTGTCACATACTTATCTCCATACCATCATCCTTAAATTTATCAGAAGACCTCCAGCGAATGAGCGATAAGTCTTGTCCAGCATCGAGTGCTTCCACGACACTGTCCGCATCAGTCCGGTCATAAACTGAAGACTTTGGAGGGCGCGGTAGATGCGAGTTTCAAGATAGCAGTTTCGCATGATGATGGTAGTTAGTTCTGTGAAACAGAGAGCGAAGGTAAGTAGACGACGTCGACTTGGAGGAGGCAGAGGATTTAGGCGCTGTGGTTACCTTTCTCGTCGGCTCGGGAGTTGCCATGCATGGGCCACGTGGTCATGGTGATCTTGAACCGTCTCAGGTTTACTTCCTCCCCCCTCCCCCTCCCCCGTGCCCGTCCTTGTCCTCGTCCTCGTCCTTGACGGCTACGCATGGCTCGCGATGTCGTAGATGAAGAGACTCGGCTGCTTGCTCCAGCTCCGGACAACCTGGCTTCAATCAAGGTCTTTCCCCTGATCCCGAGCTTGAAGAAGGACGTCGTCGTGAGTGCTATCGCGCTCAGAATACAGGACTGATAGTCAACATTGGACTGTTGGCTAGAGGGACATAGGTACGTGGCAACTGCGAAGGCAATGGTGGGCTTTGCTTACTGGTCTCCTAGACAGCGCACTGACATGGGAGTGGGTAAACTGCGTCCCCTCCCGCTCCTGCGTCCGCTGAACGGTCTTTAAGACAATTGACTGCCTCGGACATCAACTTTGCTATCATTCGGCCATTGGTTTTCAAGTATGCCAAGCTGGACAACCTCGCAGTGGTCTACGCCTGTTTCGTAGTGCGCTCCCACTTCCTTTCAGAGGCGGAGGAAAACCTCGCGTATTCCGGGGTACTCCTCTCCCGTGCTGCGGTGTGCGAGATCATGGCCATGAAGCTCCTTGGCACCTTCGCGTCCAGCCCTCTGCGAGTAGCGACCGTTCTGACCGCCAGCTGGAACCCCCTCGCTGGAGCGCCTGAACAAGTCATCAATGATGTTCGGAACATGGTCGGGGAGGACGGGACATATGACCCGCAGTGCGCACTCGAAGTCCGTATATTCCTCACGTACGTTCGCTACTCCTCTAATTTTGTCTTGTACGGTACCATAGATGGCCATTGCCACCGAATCGAAGGCCTTCCTTGCATCGCCGCTCGTTCAGACAGTCGTGAACGACATATACACAGGCCGAATGGTTTTTTCCATGACTTCTAACCGCTCGGTGCTGGCCGACAACTACAAGCCGCGGAGCATCGAAGTATACAACGTGAGCAAAGCGCCGTTCCTCGACCACTACAGGCTGCGGGTCCCGCGTTACGGCGCAATCCTGGAGTTCCTGAACTTTGCGGTGCTGCTCACGATCTTCCTGTTGTGCCTGTACAGTGAGTGACTTCTGTGCGCCCCAGCACCGTGCGCCTCAGACTGACCGTCAGCAGCGAAGGACCCGAATGCTATGAACGGGTTCGAGAAGGTCTTCATCATCTTCGCCACGGCGTTCGCACTGGAGGAGTATACAGCTTCCAAGGAGCATGGCTACACAAGTGAGTATCTCGCCGGGCAGCATCGTGATCGTGCGGCTGACATCGCGACCACGCAGTCTACTTCGCTAATGTGAGAAGGCCTGGTTTCATGGAAGATCTTCTGTGGCACCTACTCAACGCAATCTATGTAGCTTTGGAACGTCTTCGACACGTCGTTCGTCGTGATCTTCCTCGTGTACCTCGGCTTTCGGATCAGCGGTCTACATACAGGGGATGGTAGGCTCTGTATCTTGAAGCATCTCGACTCTGGTCTGACAGTGTCTCAGCGGATACGTGCGAATTCGCATTCGACGTGCTCGCATGTGGGGCTTGTATCTTGTTCCCGCGGTGAGCACGATCGTGCATAGGAGCGCAGTGGAAATTGCACATTTTGATACCTCCCGACAGTCTCGCCTTCTTCGCAGTCTCCAACAACGTCGTCGTGCTGTGGGTGTTCCTCGTGACAAGTCGCGGTGGCCGTACTTAACCACGATCGCACAGCGCCCTGCGTGCCATGATGGCGGAGTTCCTTTTCTTCATCGGGATCGCTGCGATATGCTTCTCCGGCCTACTGTTCACCTTGCACAGTCTCGGTATGTACTAGTCCATCCCATGGTTCATGCTGGCACTGATCCTCCCACAGCCGCCGATACAGGCAGGTGGTCTGTGAAGAGCATTGCGTGGCTCATGGTGCAAATTTGGTTCGGTAACACATACTTGAGTTTCGCGCAGGCAGAGAGTTTCCATCCCATCTTTGGGCCGGTACTAATGACCGCCTTTGCGGCGCTGTCTAACACCCTGCTGCTTACGAGTATGGACTTTCACGCGTCATGACACGGTAGTGCGTCTCAATGACCCCTAATTTCCGCAGTACTCATTTCTATCCTGTCAAATACGTTTGCACGGATCGACGCGGTACGCACTTCGCTCACAATATGACCTGCAATGCCTTGACCCTCCCGCAGAACGCAAAGCAAGAGTATCTCTTCCAGTACGCGATTACAACCATCGAAGGGTAAGATATAATTTCAACTAGGAAGGCAACATGGGCTGACATGCCCATCCAGAGTCAAGGACTCGCTCTTCAGTTACCAGCCACCGTTCAACCTCTTCGCGTTTGTGATCCTATGGCCTCTCAGCTTCGTCCTATCACCTCGGGCGTTGCACTCGACCAACGTCTTCCTCATCAAAGTCACGGTGCGTTTTCTCCAGCCGGCCTGCTCCACAAATTTTTGACGCAGAGCCTGATCACAGTCGTTCCCGCAACTCATCATCATCGCCATCTACGAACGCTACCTGACCCACGGCCAGAGATGGCGCGAAGCGAGCAGCAAGCGCGCACATAAGTTCTACGCGAGCCTCTCGCGCAGCGTCAAGCACATGCCCATTCTCGACCTGCTCGGCTCGAGCTCCATGGACGTGCATGAGGCAATCTTCGACATCGACCTACACGGCGAGCTCGGGCTCTTCGACGAGTCCGACGCCGACGGCGAGGGTGAAGAGTGGCCGACCATGGACGTCCCGTCGTCCGCCTCAGCAGCGCCAAGTGGCATCCAGGGATCGAGGTCGCAGGAATCACTAAGACATCGCCAGCCCTCTCCTCTTCGCCCCTCGGGAGCGACGACACCTCCAGAGAACATAAGACGCACGACGAGCCTCTCGCTCTCCCCGCGGAAGACGGAGAGGACCCGGACGAGGAGCGCCGTCTCCCCGCGGCTGGGCTCGCCCTCGGGCTCTCCGCGCCCACGGAACGCAGCTTTGCCCTCTATCGTCCCTTCGAGCTCGACTGAGGTGCCGACGATCGGCCCGCGGAGTCCGCTTGGGGCGCTGTTTGGTGCGAGGCGGGAGCGGGCCGTCTCGATGGTCGGAATGGAGGCAAGCGTGAAGCGCGTGGAGGCGCTGGTGGACGAGGTGAAGAGGATGCCGGTGAACCGGCTCAAGGACGAGATGAAGGAGCTTCAGGTGCGTGACGACCTGGGAAAAGCGTGTCGGTGGTATGTTTTACTGACAGTAACCGACGACCACCGGGATTCACAGGATCGACAAGCGAGGATAGAGAACTTGCTGCTGATGCTGACGCGGGGCATGAGGAACGACACCGGACCACCCTCGATGATACGCCACGAATCTCTGTGACGACGTTCCCGTCTCTTCGCACTACCACACGGACTTGTACTTCTGCTCTGTTCTTGTTTTTTTTCAGACCTTCTATACACACGGGTGACGCTGGTCGTCATGCAATGTCGAAGGCTAAGAGTCCAGAACATGCACGCCTTTGTCCAGCGGTCCTCGCTACGCCCGTCGTGCCCCGTCAGGTGGCAGTCGGGACATGGCCCGTCTGCCCGAGGTGTACTTGAACCCAATCACCAGCCTCCTTTGCTCCGCCGGATCGTCAATGCGCCGCACCCTCTCCTCTGGGCCCTTGTATCCTCGTATGCGCACGCCATGTCTAACCTTAGCAAGTCCCCTGATCCTCGGCCTGTCGCGTGTCGCAGAGCTGTCTCTCGCGTAGCAACCGCACTCTTTTGTCCCCGGAGTTTGTACGACAAGCGACCTGCCTCTCCGCCCGCACCGAACTTCCAGAGAAGTTCTCACTACCCAGGGTTCGAGGCGTGTCCGCCTCGTGCTGCTCAGTGCTTGGCCACAAGGTTCTGGATTTGGCATCTGTTGTCCTCGACACATCAGATTTCGGTATGTCTTGTCTCCAGCTCTGCGCCGTTCTCATCCCCACTGCGCCTCGTGCGAGCAGCGAGGCGTGCTGAACTTCCAGCGTCAAGCTTCCCTGTGCCTGCGCTGTTCCTGAGCTCGGGAGAAGCATCAGCACCTATCGTTGTTGGCGCAAAACCCGACGGGTGGCACTGGTCTCCTGCCTGTTGCAGCTGGACGGCTCGCCCGAGTCCGGGCGCGGTGGGAATGCATTCTTAGTGTAACGTATTCGCGCACTCTCTAACTCCGTCCTGCCGCCGGCCGACATCATACGAGCCAGGACAGGCCAGGACGTGATACAAGCTATGTATCGAGAAGAGAAAGATGCGTGCCCGAGGTCGCCGTGGAATGTCACACAATGACCGTGCGTGTGCGATACAGTTGTAATACAACAGGATTAGCGAGAAAAGTACAGTAAGAGTAGACGAAGATCCGTGCTGTGCGCATACGACTCGAGAACAAGAATAAAGAGAACCAGCTAAGTGATAACATAACATAATTCAGGAGCACGACCAGCAGGCCCGATAAGGTCAATGTGAGCGAGTCGCGACAGCCAAGCAGAGCGACGGAGCTAGCGTGGGACGGCGCGGGTGCGAAAGCAAGCATGGAAGAAGCGAAGCTCGGACGACGATCCTCCGAGCTCAGGGCAAAGGTGATATGAGATGGGAAATGGGAGAGGGTGATCCATGATACAGAATTAATCGTTAGTGATAAGTAAGAATGTATGCATGCGAGAATGAGGATGCCGGATGTATGACGATGCGATGGGAGAGCGATGCCAGGAATGAGAGGGTGTGGGAGGTGGGAGGTAGGAGGGATAGTATGCGCAGTCCAGATGAATCCACGACGAACGAAGAGAGGAAAGGGGACAGTTCCGGATCCAGCAGAGTCCGCACGAACGAATGCAGTAAGTCATACATGAGAGTCAAGGGAGGAAGGAATAGCACCCGAAAGGTCGGTCAACGTGCAACTGCCAGGTGTGAGGTATGAGCGGCGAGCTCAGTGGATGGAGACATAGCGAGCGTTATGAGGGCTCCACAGAGCTGCGCTCATCGTGCGACTCGTGCATGCTGATAGACGGTATAGGCGGATGCGTCGGCATAAATTGCCGCTGGTGCACGTCGTCCTCGTTTATAGGCGAGTTCGGACGCGAACGGTCGACCATCGTGGATGTCGGAACGAGCGTGTTTGTCGTCGACTGGATGATCTCAGAAACTTCAGACTCGTCCTGGTGAACCCCGTTCGTGATCGGCTGGTTGTGCGGGTAATACGATTTCCGCTTGTTCTTTGAGAAGTCGTATATCGTGAATCTGCGCGCGGGTGATCAGTCATGCATGCTGCGAGACGGCGATAGAGGCAACGCACTGTTCTTCAAGCTGTCGCAGCTCCGGCTTCATCTTCTCGAGGTCGGGGTTCTGTTTCCGCTTCGAATGCGTCAACGGTTTCTCGACCATCAGGAACTCGTCTAGTTCGTGTGAGACGTCAAAGTTCGCCTTTTTCATCTGGAATACGTGTAACAGTGTCAGCGCCGAGCTCTGTTGGAAGCGGGGTCACACGTACATCCGGTACGAAAGGCGGCTGCGCCTCCTTGTTCTCCAGGGTATCCCAGTCCAGCTTCTTCAGCCACGGGTGCTTCCGGATGTCGTCGATCCCAAGGTCCTTGTCTCTGCACCCGAGACGCGTCTTCGGATTCCGGTCGAGGAGCTACGTTGCCCAATCGTGTCAGTCATCTGCACGCTCCCGAGACTACGCGCGACGCACCCCGATGAGGAACTGCTGCCCCTCCCTGCTGCACTTCTCCTTCGCGTTGGTCGGGAAGCGCAGGCTATCCTTCATGATCGAGTGCTTCATCTTCTCCGCCGTGCGGCCGTCGAACGGTCGTCTGTGGAACAGCAATTCCCATGCAACGACGCCCAGGCTCCACCAGTCGCACTGCCAGGAGTAGCCCAGCCGGCCGATGACCTCGGGCGCCATGTAGGCCATACTCCCCGCGACGCTCGTGTGTTGGCGGCGCTCGGAGTAGTGGATCGCGACATTGAAGTCCGTTACATGGGCGTGGCCCATCGCGTCCAAGAGGATGTTGTCGGGTTTCAGATCTCTGTGGGAGACAGGGAGACAAGGCACGACACGAGGCATGAGCACATCAGGAGTCGAGCCACATCGGCGCTGAGGTTGTACGTACCGGTGGATGATGCGTTGTCGGTGGAGGTACTCGAGCGCGGAGGAGAGCTCGGCCATCCAGAACTTTACAACAGTCTCCGGGATATATCGTAGTCTCTCTAAGTGGACTGCGAGTCGGTCAGCGTATGATCGAAGGATGGGCGGAAACGAACGCACACCGCAGGTCTCCTCCCAGCATCAAGTCGAGGACGAAGAAGCAGTTCTCGTCATCTTGGAAGGCGTAGCGCAGGTTTACGACGAATGGATGATCAATCTACGAGGGTATCGGCGTCAGTTTACTTTCACACAACGCCTGATGACATGATGATAAGACAGAAGGCGATGCGCAATGTCGACATCCCAGCGCGCCGTCGGGGTTAAATGAAAGACAGCATGGAAGTGTTCCTCCGACACGGCGCGCTTACACCGCCTCCCTCGGGATCAGTGCGTCTGCACATGGCGGAGACCCCGGAAAACGTGGGTGTGGAGGTTGCAGAGGGCAACGGCCGTTGCGCAAAGGACGACTCCCGCCCCCTCCCGGACGCGGCGGCAATAAGATTCTTGTGGCGTATCCCAGTGCCTCCACCATCCGAAACGTTCCTCGGCGTAGCGCTCGACGGCACCCGCCTCCGGCAGTGGGACGGCAAGGAGATAGAGAGGCCACAAGGCGGGGGGAGAAGTCGGTCTTGCCAGCAGCACACAGTACATCCGAGTGACCCAGGGTAAGACGGGATACTCACCTCCTCGAGTAATCTACGCTCCTGGATAATGTTCGCGACGGCCTTCTGCTTGATGCACTTGGCCTTCTCGATGTATTTCAGTGCATAGAGCTTCTTCGTCTTCTTGTGCTCTACGACTCTGACCTGCGCGTCGGGGAGGTGTGAGGAGTGACCCCGCGGGGAGACCGGGGTGCATACCTTGCCGAAAGCGCCCTTGCCGACGGCGCGGTGGAGGTCGAAGTGGTAGAGGTCGACCTCGCCATCGAAGTTGACGGGATCTGAGCAGCAATTGCCCATGAGGATTCTGGAGACGATGGGGGACGAGGAGGAGAACCTTTTGTCGTCGAAGTACAAAACAGACCATTCCCAGCACTCCCCTGCAGGCGCCGGTCCGGGGAGAGGCTGTGCCTTACCCGGATCAGGCAACCGCCACTACCGCGTCAATATCTCGTCCAAGATCGCGCTAACCCCTCCTGACACTTCCTCTCCCCGCCATGTCCGTCGCACTTGCAAAGATTCCCACCATCCGCGAGCTTTACAAGGCGGGCGTGCTCAAGGCCGTCGACGCTGCCAAGCACGCTCCGAACCCCGCTCTGCTCGACCGGGTCTCGTTGTAGTGCGTCTGACAGATGTGAATCGGCATCTGCGGCTTGATTGACCCGCCGTTGTTACTCTTTCGTTGCCTGCGACCGCGTGCTTCCCCAGTCAAGGCGACATCACTAGATTGGAGGTCGATAGCATTGTCAATGCGGCCAACCGAAGTCTTCTCGGTGGGTCTCCTCCATTTTGTCTTTCCATTCCGAGTACATGACCACCGGCGTCCCGTCGCGACGTGTTTAGGCGGCGGAGGCGGTAAGTTGCTATTCTTGTCTCACCCTTTCATGTCCGTGAACAGACGCGTGCATTCACCTTGTAGTCGACGGTGCCATTCACGCTGCCGCCGGCCCTTCTCTCCTCGAGGAGTGTGAGTTTCCCTTGCCATCTTTGATGTACAAGGCTGCATTGACCGCGGTGGGGTCCAGGTCGAACGCTCAACGGCTGCGACACTGGAGACGCCAAGATCACCAAGGGCTATGATCTCCCATCGTACGCGCAATGATCTGCACTGGGGGATACGTGCTGACGATCCCCAGTCGCCACATAATCCACACCGTGGGGCCGGTCTATTCGTCATCCAAGGCGGAGGAGAAGGCACAGCAGCTCGCGTCGTGCTATCAGACGAGCCTCCAGCTCGCTGTCAAGAACTCCTTGAAACACATTGTTCGTCTGCTCGAGCACTGCGCGCCTACGCCTGATTGACTTCACATCTGCGTAGGCCTTCCCCTCTATATCCACCGGGATCTACGGTTACCCTGTCAAAGACGCGACACACATCGCACTCGACGTCGTCAGGAAGTTCTTAGACAGCGAAGGCGGCGGCAAGGTACGCATAATCACCGTTGATGGTTGAGAGTATCTGGACTCACGAGGTGGCAGCTCGAACGGACGATCTTTGTGGTCTGGAGCGACGCCGACAAAGCCGTATACGAGTAAGCACCTATGTTACCAAGAAGTCTTCTGGGCTGATGGTGTCGGTTTAGATCTTTGATTCCGTACTACTTCCCTCCGGATGCTGGTAGCAAGAAGGAGAGTGCTACCTCTGAGTAACTCACGTTTTCATCGTACCGCCCTACTTCACTGTATTTTGTGCAGCACGGTACATCGCACCGTGGAGTGAACGGTCACGACGCACCCCAATTCACCTGCATGGGTAGTTCGAGTTGGTCTCGCCTCCAGCGTCTCGTCCGTGGATTCGCCCGGCTTGTTTGGTACACAGTTCGGGTGAGTATGATATGGGCATGCTCGGTCACCACGGACATCGAATCGCTTAACCATCCGTCGACGTTGCACTGGTTAGGCAGACATATACGACAGGTGATGTGCGGTTGACCTTCCACCGATCTAGCTACTGCCAAGATATCATCACGTATGTCATTACCATGGACGCCTTCAAATGTTCATCGAACATTCTGGGAAGCTCGACAGTCTTTCTGGCCATACCGTCTGCACACGCAATATGCCTACAAAACCAAGGGTCGCACAGTGTGTAGGCGTGTAGGTACATGAGAAAGCACGATATGCCTGTAGATGCGAGCAAACCGCTACTGCCTAGTAGGCCCCCGCGCTCACCGGCAGACGCCAATCGGGATTCTCCCTGAACTTGTATTGCACTACGACATCTTACAATAAGCCAAACACAAGCAGCGGGAAAGGAAAGATCAGCAGGCGTACGGATGGCGGAATGGCCCGCGGGGTACTACACATAGCCGTAGGACCTCGTTGTCATAAGCGTTAGTAGGCCACTTCAGACATCGGGACTGCTCCTCGTCGATGTCATCCGGGTTCTCTTCGTCGTCGTCTTCCTCCTCCATTGCGACGTCGTCGGCATCTTGGCCTTCGCCCTCCTCGTTTTCATGCACTTGGGACTCGCCGCCTACCTCGGGACCCGTAGGGGAGCCTGCACCTTGAGCGGCGTTCATTGCCTTGGTCTGCTCGTATGCTTCCCGTTCCTCCTTGGCGGCGTTGCGCGTAGCCCATCGCGGGACTCTCGCCTGCCGAAGGATCCTGAGTCCACGCATGGTGTGAGCGCCATCCCGGTCAGTAGCAGCGATCAGGGTCATCCTCCGATCGCCCCACAACATGTGTTCAACCGCGTTGTTCCGCGTCGAGAGCTCGTAGAGACACGCGCGAGCACGGATGTCCCACAACCGATCTTGTGCTGTGCGCTCGCCGCCTGTAAACAGAGCTTGGCCCGCGTGTCAGTACAGCTCGCGTGAAGAGGAATAAAGGGGAATGACATACTGGGAACCCCGTCTGGATGAATCCGCACGATGCCCGCACAAACATCACTTTGTCTCCCCGTGTCGAACGTCAGGACCGGAAAGGGCCGACGGACGTCGAACATACGCGCATGCCCGTCCGCGCACGCGGTCCAGAAGACGTTGGGGTCGCCAGCGCTCGTCGCAAACTTCTCTGGGTCGTGCCCATGTCCGAGGTATCGCGTCACCCTGCGCCCGCCATGTTCGATGTCCAGAGAGATGCACGAGAAGCCCTCCATGTCCCGCATGCGCTCAGCGCAGAGCAAGTTCCCGTTGGCTGGTTCCAGTGCCACGTCGCGGGCTGGTACTCCGGGTCGTCTGCGAAGGTAACTATAGCAGTCGCCTTGCTTCCGCTCGATCGATCGATGGCATCGGAGTGTGCATGCCGCCAGCTATTGTCTAACCTCACTTCTCCGTCACCGATGAGCTTCCCGAGAATATCTTGGTGGGCCTCTAACGCGTCCAAGTTCCACGGCGCCGCCTTGCCCTTCCCAGCACGCAGGAGGCGACCCCCAGGAAGGACCGCGAGCGGACCGTTGAAGATGCGCTCCGAGTTCATGGTGTGAAAGTTGGGTAGATATTCCGGAAGCTCGCCGTCTGCATTTGGGCCCCATCGGAAGGACTTGATGCGGTCGTCGTCAGCGAGAAGGATCAGGGTGCACTCATTGTCCATCTCGAGCGCCTGCGCAACGTTCGACAGACCAGGATCTTGACGCAATACTGGGAGCACTCTGGGTCCGTCTTCGTCTTCTTGGTCAAAGCGTAATATGCGCAGGATCGGATCCGCGGATTTGTAGTCACCAGCCGCGCTCACGGCCAGCACCGAATCGCCATCGCGGTCGGGGCAGCCATGGGATTCGACTGAACTTCTGCACGCGCATAATACAAGACTTGTGCGCATGGGGTAGAACTGAACGCAGTGATAGGGACCCCAGGACGAAAACGAGAGAGCCGGGTCGTGAGCGGATGAGGCCGCGGTGTTTTGGTCCAGGGGTCGGTCTTCGCGAAATCCGGAAGTGTTTCCTGGAGAGCGTTGATCTCTTCCACCATATTGAATTGTTGCTCTATCCCATCCAAATGGTTGAGCCATGGTCCAGATCATGTCAGCGCGCTGCGTGCGAGTCGCCAAGTGGTCATGGTGGTTGTGATGAGTAACGTCACGCTAAGCGCGAGACTTCCCGAAGAGGTATCGTAGACGCTGGATTGCTCCGCCACGTGTCAATGTCAGTACGCCTGTCTGCCCTTGACAGCCACCTCTCACGACGAACTACAGTCAGGTCTCTGCACAACTGAGCGAGTATTTGTGCACCTCGGAAGCACGGTACTGGTTTTCTCCCTTCTCCAGAAAATGGGCGTGTGGCATATGGTCTTGGACTAGGACTGCTTCGCTTGAATTTTTAGAGCTCAGTTCACTTGTCGTTCAGCTCACTTGAGAGAAGCCTTAGCCAAGCTTAGCCGGTCAATCGGGTGATGCAGCGTCTGTTTAGCCTGACTCTCGATGAACCTCGTCCCCGGCTGTCATCTTTCCGCCACCGGACAGTGAGGTATTCACAGCAAGCAGACTGCGTCTGCACGACGCGATAGAATATCGAGAGTATAGATCAAGGAGACTGACTTGCATTCAGCTTGGAACGACGCTGTTTACTCTCTCGTGCTGAGCGTCGTCTGCAGAACCACTGCCACCGATCACCCGGCTACTCGCGCAAAGGTGCTCTCAAGTGAGCTGGGCGCAAATTGAGCTGAAATCTAAGAATCGAGCAGCTATACTGCTTTGTGAGTCTCCCAGTGATTATCTCGACTAAGTCCTTAGGACTAGACACCGGAAACATCGGAGTCAGCAACACCCGGCCACAAGCCTCCAGA
Organism: Polyporus arcularius HHB13444; assembly: GCA_004369055.1. Taxonomy (NCBI): domain Eukaryota; kingdom Fungi; phylum Basidiomycota; class Agaricomycetes; order Polyporales; family Polyporaceae; genus Polyporus; species Polyporus arcularius. The sequence continues at coordinate 18,187 of ML211403.1, forward strand.
CTTTCCACATGCATGACTGACAACTAGCCGTTGTAAGCATATGACAAACACCGTGTTAGCGTGCTGAATCATCCCTCCCCGCCTGGCCTAGCGCAGCAAAGAGCAAAATAGGCAGAACCCGAGAATCTCGGAATACCATGGACACTGTTATATCAAATCTAGGGTGGTGCAAGATGCCAAATGCGCACTCTAGCCTGTGGGAGAGTTTGAAGGAGGACGGTCATGATCAGGTGGATTGTGCGGCTTGAACCCGCTCCAGTCCTGGGGACTCGCAATCGCTCGGCTCGGCATCATGGTATCAGGCAGTTGCGGCGCATTTGACCGTCGCACATATAAGGGATCGGGTGCGACCTGATATTCAGTATCCCCTTCTCAGAACCTCTCAGATCACAACCATGTCTATCCCTACTGCCAAGATCCCAGCTCTTTTTCTGGGGGGGACCGGTGCGTCCGACGTTCCCAGCTCTTATCAACTGGACGGCTTCTTACCGACAGCTCTGCCCTCGTTGTCAGGCTACTTAGGCGGTGCCCTTCTCAGCCACTTCCTTACCTCTGATTTTTTCGCGCAGAAGTTCGACATCACGGTGCTAGTGCGATCGCCCGAGAAGGCCCGTCGGCTCGAGACTGAGTACAACGTCAAAGTCTCGATCGGCTCTCTGGACGATACAGACAAGGTCGAACAGCTCTCGGAACAAGCTCACGCCGTCTGGTCTCTAGTGCGTACCTACGCAAGCATAAAGTGTTCACTGACTGAGCTCCTAGGATGAAGGCAAACTCGGATGATGTCAACGTATCGCGCGCTATCCTTCGTGGACTAGAGAAGCGTCATAAGAAGTTGCAGGACCGTCCGGTAGTGATACACACAGTGAGCAACCATATCTGCCCACGAATAGAGCCCATGTTGACGATTTGCGATGCAGTCCGGAACCGGTAAATACACCTTCAAACCGCCACCGTCAACTTTGCGCTCGTGCTTACCGTTCCATAGGTGTTCTCATCGATCCCCGATACATCCTCGGCAACCACATCATCGAGGATGTCTACTCCGATTTAGACGTCGACAAACTCGCGGCCATACCTCCCCAAGCCATGCACCGTCCGGTCGACCTGCTCTACCTTAATGCTGACCAAGAAGGTCGGTCGTCTCCTCCATCACCCTCGCCGATATTGATGCCCGTATGTGCTGCCCCACAGGGTACATTCGACTCGTCCTTGTCCTCCCGTCGACTGTTTATGGCACCCCGAGCGGCGTGCTCAACCGAAGCGGGATCGCGAACAAACATTCTTTCCAAATTCCAGGCCTCATTCGCGCTGCGGTAGAGCGCAAGCGTGTCGGCTTGATCGGAGAAGGTCAAGCGATCTGGAACCACGTCCACATTGATGACCGTATGTTGCGACAATCATGTTGGCCGTGCCTGCTGATATGCATGCTCTCTTCTAGTGGTCGACCTGTACGCCCTCATCACTACGAAGTTCCTCACGGAGCCCGAGAAAGTCGGACATGGTCCCGAAGGCTACTACTTTGCGGAGAACGGCGAATATCTGCACTACGACCTCGCTATGGCGATCTCGAAGGCCCTGTACAAGCTCGGTGCAGTCGAGAGCGAGGAACCTGCACGCTTCGTGACAGAGGAGGAAGTGCAAGCCGGTGCGCTGAAGGTACCGCTCTTGCGCCGGTGTGAGAGATATGGACTAATGCTGACTTGCCTGCTCGATAGGAACGCTTCGTCGGTGCCAGCGGAACAAATGCTCGTGCGCGCGCCGAACGAGCCCGGCTCCTTGGATGGATGCCAAAGAGGACCACCGAGGATTTCTGGGCGAATGTCGAGCCGGAAGTCGAGTCGGTCGTCCAGGAGTTGCACGCATCTGGGTGACACCGTCTGTTAATCAACTAGCTCAGGACATAGGCGCGCACATGCCACTCGTGTCGAGCAGGATGTGTGAGCAATAAGGTACCGAGCGAGCTCAGAGTCAAAATGTTAATGTTGTGGACGTGATGCGTTGATGTATGACACTGAAGATGTTTTCTTGCTTCTGCTGGCAATCATGCATGCACGCCGGTCCCTGCCTTGCAGTAAGTACTTCAGCAAATCATGATCAGTGGAGAGTGTCACCCTTACTCAAGCCAGCGACGGTCCTCGCAGAAGAGCCCTCGAAGCCTGGAGGTACTACTTATATCAACGACCTCCGAGTCCGAGTCGGTGTTCGTCACGGTGCAAGCTCGACTCGGCCGCGGCCGCCACCTCGGAACCTTGTGTGACCGTGACTGTGATCTATGACAAATCAATAAGCGCTTCGCTTCGCTCAACGTTGCAAAGTTGTTGCCTGCCCTGCTCTGTTCGAACACTAACGATGAGCGAGCGTGTACTAGCTCTGCATCACCTCCCTGTTGAGGTGAGTGGAAGTACTTGGGACATTGTGCAGTGAGTTGAAGGCTTTTCACCGTAGTTGCTCTATGAAATCCATTTATTTGCGCTCTCTCCCGCTCTACCCCTCACCTGCAAGCATCTCCATGCCGTCTTCAAGTTCGCTCCCACCACCATTCACGCGGAATACCTCCTCAGAAGTTATCAGGCAGCGATCGCACAATCTGCAGAGGCGAGAGCGCGCGGGCTCGTATCCTATGCGCTGCGATTTCCAATCTGCTCGCGCAACGTCCTCGAAGCAATCTTCCGAAGTCCCGAGTGCCCTAGTACCCCGCCCCACCAAGCAACGGTGCTTCCACGCCGCCTCTTCCGCCACCTTGCGCCTCGAGACGAACCAGGACAACCGCAGTGGACCGACGATGACGAGCCTCTACCATTCCTCCGATTTCTCTACGACCATCCACGCGTCCCCAGGATCTTCATCGACTCATATGACGGCTACGCTCTCACACGTGCGGTCTACGCGGGATTCACCCCACTTATCCGTTTCCTGCTCTCCAAAGGGGCTTCGCCGGAGTGCAAGGGCAGCCTCCCAGTCACGGTGGCGATCCGGCGGAAAAACCTTCCTCTCGTGCGCATGCTTATCGAGCGCGATTACCATGACTCCGCTGTGGTGGATGGCCCGCGCCCGAAGAAGCGTCGGCGACTTGGAGGCGATGGGGCTCTGGGTATCCAAAGCAAGGGCGGGCGAGATACATCGTCTGGTGGAAGTACATCGCCGCTATCGGGGAGCTGCAAGAGGCGAAAGCTTGGAGACCGAGTCGCTGTGAACTCGGACATGCTGAAAATGGCGGTGAAGTGCGACGCGCGAGACATCGTGGAGTACTTCATGAAGGAGAAGGGGTGTGTGCCGGACATGCAGACAGTGCTTATGATGAGCTGATGACGCTGAATCGTGCATCATGATGATACGACATCGGGACATGGATGGGACGGTCGTGTATTTTTGTTAGCCTTCTGAAGGATTCACACCTCCGGATGTGCAGCCTCGGGATGTGCAGCCTCGTTGGCCTCTGACATATCGCACGTCGCAACTGACTCATTCTACGCGGTAAGTGTCTCAAGAACAATCCTGCATAACCTTTGATGCTAACCTCTGGTCCCCTAGTTGGTCCACATCTGTGTAGTCTCATGACACGGACGTGCAGCGAACCGGTCTTTTGATCATCGTACGGCCTATTATCGACTCTTGGCAAACGCATCCGAGATGCCGCGCTTCGTGCATCTCTCGCTGTGCCGACCCAACGCGCCCACACTCCAAAGCGACAGTTGCTCGACGTCTTCGCCGGGAACGCCGACAGACCGTCGGAGCAATGAGGTTATTCCGTAGGCTGTGCAGGGATCTTCCGAAAGCGGACGTTGAACAGCGCTCACTTCGTCTCTTCACAGACGAGCAAATCCCTGACGTGTTGCTGATGCAACGCGTTGCTTCTCTACCCTGGTAAACACTACTTCTTATCCCAGGGAGGTCGTTCTGATCCGTGCACTGTGAGTGCTGGCGACTGCGTGGGGGACGTTCAGGTTGGACTACTGGTATTCTGTACTCACTTATGCAACCACAACGGCCAGTGGCTGGTGCACACTAATTGCCTGCTTCAACGCATCAGGAAACCACTGGTGAGTTGCATTGCTGAACCCGCCGACTGTCCCATTAATTGTGTAGTCAGTAGCTTGTTCGAAACCGGATCGAAGCAGCCAGATCGAAGCAAACATTCAGCCGCAGTGCGAACGTTGACCCATTGCTGGGAGAAATGGAGCCGAATGTCGAGTGACAAACAATGCTGGATCTAGGCGAAGCGCGCCGATACTGCACTTCGCGTTCGAGCGGACACACATTCGCCCGCCACGTCCCACGTCTGTTCGGTAAACAGCGGATGTCCTGGGACTCAAGTGGGATTTAGGTCGAACCCTCGACAACTGAGCATACGAACCTCGTATTGTAAGTGTCGTACCGTGTCATGTTCACTCACTCGCTCTGGTTCGGACCGGCCATAGGTCGATGTACAGTATATAAGCCCCCGAGGAGACTGCTGAGCCGGCAATTTGCCTCACATTCTCTTCATTCGTCTTCTCTACACAATCCTCTCTTCCACCCTCCCACTTCGACTTCAGCACCATGTTCGCAGCCGGCCTGCTCATCATCGCACTCGCGTTCTTCGCACCCTTTCAGACCATGGCGAGGCCGGCCCCTCGTGCTGGCAACGAGCTTGCCCTTCGTTCTTACGAGGACGATCCCCGTCGGCCGGTTCGCATTTCTTCCGTCTGTTCTCTTCTGGGGATCGATGCTCATGCCACTCTCCGTAGTTCCCGGGCACCGGGCCCAGGATCACCCGCGATGTCGTCTATAGGCGCACTCAGAGCGCCGACGGTGAGGACGCGAATGGCCAGGATGGTGGTATCGCGATCGACGGCCAAGACGCCAACGGTCAGAACGGCGGCGTTGTGATCGGCGGAAACGCCAACGGTCAGGACGCCAACGGTCAAGATGGCCAGGACGGTGAAGACGGTCAGGATGGTCAGGATGGCCAGGACGGCGCGGACGGCCAGGATGCCAATGGCCAGGACGGCGGCATCGCTATCGGCGGCGGCAACGTCAACGGTCAAGACGCCGTCGGTCAGGACGGCAGTGACGCCAACGGCAATGAGGTCGTCTCCGTCGGCGGGCACACCATCGTCATCCAGAACGGGCAGATCGTCTCTGTCGACGGTCAGCCCGTCGGTAGTGGAGGCGATGGCGCCAACGGCCAGGATGGCACCGCGACTGACGGACAGGCGGGAACGGCGGGGAACGGCGGGTCCGCTTCCGGAGGGCACGCCGTCGCCGGAAAGGGCGGAGCTGGTGGGCAAGATGGAACGGCCACCCCTGGCAAGCCCGGGACAGTCCTTCCTTGAGCGTGAGCCCAACGCCCCCTCACCGGGATAGGATTTGGCCGTGTTACTATGACCTGAACGCCGTCGACCGGCTGTTGCTTGTAGCTATTCGTAAACAGACTTTTTCTCAATGCGGTTAAGGATATGTTTGTTGTACACTTTCGCGGTGGCTGCTGCAGTTCACCCGGTTGACGCGAACGATGTGCCTTCTGCATTCTGACTCCTGAGTCTGCTTCGAATCAGCACATATGCGGTTCCAGCAGATGAAGCTATGCTCTCAGGGAACGGAATGGCGGTGGAAGTGAGAGATTGCGGCGTTCTTGGCAGCGCAGCGCGTCGGGAGGGCGGATAACGTTAACTGCGCGTTGGAGGTCCTTCAAGACTGGAGGGGCCACTCAGAGCCGCGAAGCAACACTCGCGGCCCATCCACTAATCTGCTCTCCCCCATTCTTCTATCAAAAGACCACTTTTTACCATGAGCTCGCTGCGCGATCCACTCATGATCATGATCATCCTCTTTATCATCCAAATATACGCTACGGGCTGGACCCGGGCGGCCGCAGTGCCGCCAATCGTGGTACAGGACATCGAGCTTCATACCATCACAGTACGCATACAAGCCTGCAAACATGCTCACTCGTGATACATACTCACCGCGCGTTGACCAGCACACTCGAAGCGATTCGTATCGACAACATCTGCTGGCGGAGAGATGGAATCAGGACTCCCTGATGATCCACTAGCTAGGAAACCGGGACTTGCTGCCGTCGCAGTCCCGAGTCACGGAGCATTGTAAGAAGAAGTATGAGTCTGAGGAGGCAATGTTCTCAGTAGCGGGTGACTGGATGAATTAGTTGAACCACGTTGAAGTGGCGGGGGGAATCCAACGAAACAAAAACTCGAGCATCGATGTGTAGGAGTATGTACATCATGATGATCTTGAACGCGAAAAGCATCATATGAATACTGTACCGGCAGCTCGAAGCAGCTCGGAGTCAGCCTGAGCTTGTAAGTAACTTGAAGTAAGACCTACCCCGGGCCTCAGCCTGCCCTGAATCTACTGGCGCCCGCAATATCCATCCGACTGCATGCCAACGATGAACTTAACTTATCCTATTACTGTCCTCCAGAACTAACGGGATGATGAGGGTGTGTGGGTCGGTCGTCATCGCGTTTACTGTATGTTTCATAGAAGTTGAAGATTGAACCGCTCTACTTATCACCCCAGACTCACCGACCTGGTATTTGGCTGCCTTGACCCTGCCTAGTGGGAGGACGGTGCCTAACGGTGCTGGTGCAACTATCGATTAGCCCACCTCATCTTCCTCAAGGATCTCGTGGTTCAATTCAGCGCAAAATTCTCAGAGTCACAGGCGAGTGCATACCCACCCTATGTCAGTAGTGTACGATAAGCGGGCAGCTTCTTCTGCGCGCGCAACACCGCCTTCCTCAGACTCCGCTAACTCGGTGAGCAGGGGAAGTTCACATATGCTCATTTCGGTGCATCGCAAGCCCCGTTGGTAACGCCAACGACACAAAATGTAAGTTTGAAGAAGCACGATTGAGCTGTTCGAAGTCAATGGAACGCGGCGTGACGGCGAAGTATTCAAGTTTGTGCATCGACACCGCGGCTGTCGAACCCCTCAAAGACAGCGCTGCCCTTGTTTTCTCGAACTTCCAGCAGCATGGGAGTGCGTGATCCACAGCCTCGCTCGCTTCTATCTTCCCCCCGTGCACAGCCGGCCTGGTCCGCGTACTTCAATGGTCGTTGACATCCCCAATGCGCTAGCAAGGCTTCCCCCACTTCCCCCATTTCCCATCATGCACGGGCCTGTGCCCGCCGCCTGGGACATATACGCCAAAGAGCTCTTACCGCTTCGCTATGGACATCCACTCTGGTACCCCGAGCCGTGTCGTGAGTTCGGGGAGGTACGCATCGGAGACGTCGGGTACCTCAGAGATGGTCACTTCACTTTTCTGTTCAACGCTATGCATGACGCAGATCATACTCTGAATGCTGTGCGGGGTGTCCCTTGTGGTTTTGAGGTCTTTAACCCCAAGAACCCGATGCGCAAGCACCTCCCCAATGCCATCACCCAATCGCATTTGCACAGCAAGAATATCCGGTCAGCCTCCATCTCCGCAACGGCTTGCGCAAAGTTCGTGCTATCGTATTGTTCCTGTATCCCTTGTTTCTCACACAGAACTTCAGCGAGCCCGGAATTGCGGCCACTGCAGGGTTGCGCTATCAGTGCAGCGAGACATCAGGCGCTCTCCTGATGCTGAAGCAGTCCGCACACAAGACGTACATCGACTGCAGAATGCACATACAGAAGTACGTCCGCGCGCACATGTCCAACTGGCTCGACTTCGCCAATGGTCTCCTCGGCATTGGCCTCGAAGAGAAGGACGTGATCTTCATCTCGGGGCATACGAAGACCTCAATTTGGGCCGAGACCGCATTCGACCAACGCAGCTCCGGCGGCGAACTCATCATCGCCGGCGGGTGTTTCGTGCCTTCAGCCTCAGGAGAGTTCCGCGTGTCTATGTCACATTGCGCGGCAGCCATGGTCCACGCTCGCGAAGGACCTTTGGATCGCGTGACGGCTTGGAAAGCTGAGGGTGAGGAGCCCGTGGAGAAGTACGACCAGAGCATTTTCATCAACTACTACAAGATGAAGAGTCGGAGATTCCGCAGTCCCACTGTGATGCAAGGGGCAGCTGGGTCCCACGTGCTTCCAAAAGGCGACGATCCGGATGATGAGCAGTCAAACTTATCAGCTTCATGGTGCTCCTCAGTGTTGTATGACGAGGAGTTCGATATAGTCGATGACGTGCGTAGCCTTCTATATGGTTGTTTCGAGTGACTGGCTGATGATGTGCGTCTGTCTCAGGACTCTTACGATCCTGTCAACTCACTCCTAGACTACATCTTGGAGGTGCTATCTTCGTCATCGGGATTCTTCGAATGCAGCGTTAAATATGCGTCGTTTACAGTATTCAGACGCGCAGACAGCGTGCGCAACGGACGACGACTTAAGTGCCCTGTTCCAAGTGAGTACGATGTGTCCGCCTTATTATCTTGCTTAGCTGGAAGCTGTCTATTAGGATCGATTACTCCCGGATAACTTGGAAGCCGCGCTCAAGGCGATTGCCCCTCAAGTGCACGTCGACGACGATGGATGTAAGTTCCTGACTTCCATACACTACCGAGGAGAGCTCACTCGTAGCGGGAACAGTCGGAACAATCGTGATGCTCGATCGTGCACGCAACATCCTGCCAGTACATGCTGTGTCGGCGCCATCCCATGGTGTGCATGACGCTATCCAATCCGACGTATATCAGCGTGGTCTCAGTCTTTCCACAGATACGTTTCGCACCGCCGGATCCCCTCTCGAACATGAATGCCCTAGGAATCATGGAGGGCTTGTACCCACTTCGAGAAGATCGTGTCATCAGGGCACCCAGGCTGCAGATGCATCAAGTTCCGTGGTTCAGGACTCGGTCCTACCGATACGTCCGAGGAGCGCAGCTAGTCATGGCCGTCATCTCCCCAGCCCGCTGGCACCCCCTTCTCTGCCTTCTTCTCTACCTGCACACTATCGGAGCGACATCGGAGTTCAACCCCCTATGGATGGCGGAATAGACCTCGAAGACCAAACGCAGTATCGGCCGCATACCATACGCGATCGTCGTCGCTACGTGGAAGAAGTGCCGCTCGCGGAGCCCACGTCCTTCTACGGGGACCGGTTGCTGACATGTAGGAACTCTCTTTCGAGAGGAGATCCTCGCAACTATCCCCCACGTTCCCTTCCTCGCGGATCCTCTGCCGGCGCCGCTGCGTCTTCCTCGTCTGCGCTCCGCGCTTCTGAAGAGAGAGGATGGACTGAAAGCGCTCTGTAAGCTCTCTTTCGACATGATGTTTCAAAAGAACGACTGACCAGCATTGAATTCATGGTAGGCATGCGCACATGAACCTCTCTCCTCGCACATCTTACGGGCAGCACGATGGGGGAGGCTTTGCCGAGGAGATATTGGTACTCAGGTGCGTAGTTGTCTCGGAGAGCGATACCGTGTAGCTGCCTTGACACCGACGCTACCAGTATGAGAGACGCCTCAGCGCTCGGTCTTGCCGATGTGGACGAAGACAACGCTGCCCGTAGACGGAATACTGTTGTAGGTGTCTGCGACACAAGGGCGGCTAGCAAGTGCAATTCTGTCCAAGGCGCATCAGAGTCCGTCGACAACCTGCCGAATACGTCCTTCCAAATCTGCGCACCAGCCCAGATCGCATCTCCTATGGTGGGGTCCTCGCCTCCGACCCGAGAACATCCAGTATCTACCGCGCCATCCTTAGCAACGACACATGGTGAAGACGACGAGCCGGTCTTGCTCATCAGATACATGTGGTACAAAGACGTATCTGTGAGTCCATGCCACCCCATCTTCTCCCTCCAGGTCGATGCTGAATGATCCTACAGAACGCATGGCACTTAGCGGAAGTCCAAATCTCATGGGAACACCATCATTGCTTGACGCCACCATGCGCCATCGGCAACTCATCGCAGCATAAAGTCAACCGTCCTCTGCGCCTCGACACGGATGCTGCGCTTCGTCTGCTCCACAGTGCCGATGGCTTGGACAAACTCGCCGACGTCGGAGCCCCCCAGGAGAGCCCTACGAGTCTCAAGAGGCGGCACAGCTGGGCGGGTGATCCGTCCCTCTTCTCCCTGGCGCGACCGCCACCGCGACCGATTCAAAGAGAAGCAAGCGTTGTTCCCGCACAACATGCGGTCGTCGACCGCCACAACTCCCCCGATTCTTCCATACAAACCATATGCGGACGTCCCTCCGCCAGCCCGGCTATGTCACTGCCGAACAGTTCACCGCGGCGCAGCGAGGTGGCAAGGGCCGCACCTGTGGACCTTCCTCACGACCACATGAGAGAACCGGGTACGCCTTTGAGCGTTGATACCGTGCCCCGAGCCGCCAACGCAAGCCCGCCGGAGAGCGAACATCGTAGCAATCCTGAGGAGCCAGTCGTCTACGTTACGCTCCCTCTTCCGTCGACTCCGAGGTGTACTACCTCCAGATCCCCATGAAATCCCCACATCCGAGACTCCTCTGAACATTCCGAGGCAATCAACTCCATGTTCTCCTACATATCATGCATGCACGCCGTACATCCTGCACTCTCCCGAGGTCGAGGCACCCACGATGACTGACTGTTGAGGATCACAACGATTCAGGTCTTGCCGTCTGATGTGCTGCACGGTGTCCGCAAAGAGCCCTCTTCCCTCGTTGCCCACAATACTGCACGCAGACCCTCCCCTTTCATAACTATATTATATACTCGCCGGCCGTCCTGTATACACTCCGTCTCTCACGTCCACCCCACACGAACCTAGCTGCCTCGCTATGCTCCATATTGAAAGTCTCGCCATCAAGTCGGACTCCATCTTCTTCGTAATGGGTTTGTAAAGTAGTAGGATAGCAAGCATCTAAAATACATCGCTTGTTCATTCTGCATCTGCCTCCCCGGCCACAATGACATCGTCTGCAGAGTAGTGACTCGTCAGCAAAAGCCCCGTCAGACAGATCACAGCGAGACGTACCGATCTTGAGCACGGCCCGCACGAGCTGCGTCGCGAGGAGGTACTGCTGCCTCTTCGAGATGAGCGGGTCGTACACGTTCTGCTTCTTCATGTCGTTCTCTCCCTTGCCCAGGCAGTCGATACCGAGCGTCGAGTTGTTCTCCTTGACCTGCCGGCTCTTCACCTCCGCGAGGGTCTCGATGGGCGACAGACCACTGTTCTCGGCCAGAGCGAGCGGAATCGCGTCGAGAGCCGAGGAGAATGCGCGCATCGCGTACTGCTCGATCGACGGGATCTGCGTGTTCGACCGAGTGAGCCGTGGTATCTCTCGGGAGGGAGTATAAGGATACGCACCTCGTCAGCGGCCTTGCCAACAGCGAGCGAGCAGCTGATGTCTGCTGCACCGCCGCCGTACACGACCCGATCGTCCACGAC